>JAPMOQ010013041.1:382165-434079 GCA_026543055.1 Argiope trifasciata | reverse complement strand
ATATATATATATATAAGGGGAGCGTCAACCAATAGTAAAAATAAAAAAAATATGTAATTTTTTATTGTCTAATGAAATTGTTTGAAAATATTTGGGAACGGATTATATATATTATTATTTTAAATTATTTCTGACCCTCTAATTTATTTTCAGAATATTTTTAATGGGATATCAACCACCTCTTATATCCTATTGCGTATTTTGGTCCAAGCCGACTGGCTTTCGATTTCAAAAGAGCAAAGAGGCTCTAGAAGGACATAAATTCTTTCAACGCAATTAGCATAAAATAAGTTCACGCGTGAAACCGATTTGATTTTTTTTTTCGTTCTCCATTTGAACTTAAACCCTTCCTCGAAAAATCTGTGAAACACCATTTATCGTTCCGTTGCAAAAAAAATAGAAGAAATACAAGTTTATTATATCACACTAAGTGAAAAGCACTCTACAGGTATCTCAAGCTTTCATTCCCCGATCTGTTAAGTGCTTGTAACTCATCAAGGCTTTGTACAGGCACCGACATCTGGTGATTTCATTTTATTTTATTGCAAGTCATATATTCCCAAATATACCGCTTTACGTAAAACACTTTAAATTTATCTGTGACTTTATCGTTCCCATCTCTGTTTATTGGTTAAGGTCAGGCATAAAATGTTCTGTAAATTTATTACACTTTAAAACATTCGCAACCCATTTTAATTACTCAATCTCTCCCGTAGTCCATTTAGATAATTAAGAGAGAGGGATTGTTAATGATCACACTTTTGGCACCTAGGTGGCAACCTTAAAAGGAAATAACATATACGGGAGGAGATAAGACAGCACATGAAAAAGAAGAAAAATTTGAAATTCGCAATATAGGTCTCAGAATGTTGAATGAAGTTATTTGGTTTTTTTATTGATTAGGGAAAGAGAAAAAAGGGATTTTATTTCTTTTTATGGGACATGCTCTAAATACAAGAACATCTTTATATTCTTGACATTTCTATCGGATATGTCAAAATAGATAATAAAAACGGCAGCTATTTAAAGACAAATAAATGCAGCAGCAAGATTGGGCACTCCTACCTTTATCTGATAGAAATTGTGCCGTTGTATGTGAAACGTTGCTTTAAAACTGTTTGGCATTAAAAGAGAAAACTTCTGAAAGCGTTGCTTATATAGCTGAAGAACATAAATTCAATTCATAAATGGCTTTTTATGTCTTCTGTAGTTGTATCGTAGATAAATAAGAAGAAGTGCAAGAGTTGTGGGGCATATGGAAACAAAGAAAATACTTTGTTTTAGCTTTCTCAGTACTTGTGATGGTTTGTTTAATAAGTAATGCTCTTTTAATATCTTGGCTTAAAATAAACAGAATGGTACTGAAAAGTCCCATATCTTTCATATGCGTCTTTTCAAGTATTCTGAAGATGCCCAAATGTATTTTCCATATAGAAAAGCATCGGACCATTTTGATTTTGAAAAATATTTAAAGCCTCAATTCAACCCCTTTCAATGACCAATAACACTCAATCAACCACCCCATTCAAAAGAGGATGTGCTTAAGCTATTGAAAATGTAATAGTTGTTCGTTCATTTCTTTCTTAACTTCCTCAGCGTTAAGCGTAAATTTAACAGTCCTTTTTCACTTTGAACAACAGAAGAAATTTCTACGCTGAGGCATTTGATAAAACTAGATAAAGATAGATATATAAAGATATAAATTCCAATTATTGCATTTCAGAGAAGCATAATTTATTTACAAGCAAAATAATGGCGAGATACGTGAATTTGCCGCTTGACTCAATAATAAAAGAGAGAAAGAGAAAAATATTTTTGCCGGTGGTTTTATATTATGAGATTTTGTTAGGGATTTCTTTACGCGCGTTGATTTAGAAAAGGGAATTATAGGTATCATCAAATTAAATTTGCCTAGTTTGACAGATTTTTATCCCTCCACTCAGAGTGTGGGAATTTGCTGATTTCAGCCGTTTTACAGAGCATGTGTACCATTAATTAAATTTTAAAACAGGTGGAATTGGGTTAGAAAATAAAGGAACTTAATAAAGGAACTTTTTAGAAATAATATGGGTTTTATTAGAATAAAAATTAGGAAATTAATTTAGATTCAGAGATATCTTTACATACATATATAAAACATTATTCAAAATTTTAAAACTTATATATTTAAACTGTTGTCATTAAAAATTAAATAGATAAATTTTTGAATATAGAAGTGGTGTAAATATCATTTTTGTATCATAATATTTTCTAAAATTTCAAATTCAGATTTTTAAATCATTAAATTTATAATAATTTAAAAAAAAACTCTCTCCGAAATGCATATTCTTACCTTTCGAAATATATATGTGTCGAATTTGGTGCTTGTAGGTTCAGTGGTCTAGCATCACTTTAAAGCACCAGCACGCCCGTAAAAACAGACACATACGCATTCATCTTTATTATTAAAATAAAGAGAAATAAAGCTCCGTTTGTGATCAATAAACTCAGCAGCTTTAAAAGCCGTAAAAAATTATTATAAAATATGTTGTATAACTACAAGCTTAAAAAAAGTAGAATGACAAAGAGATTTTTTTTAAAAGAAAAATTAGAAATCTTTTGTTTTTAAATAAATTATTTAATGAGTATATCTTTGAAAAGAAAATATCGGTACCGTTACAAAAATATTCAAAAATAAAAGTGGAAACAGAAACAGCTTTTGTTTTCTACCATGAGACAGAAATTCTGGGAATAAAATGCAAGCGGTATGAGTTAAGAATATTTTCCTGTTAGTTTGTATGACTTCGAACATTTTGTTTCGCATTGAATCATACAAAAATTAGATTTCTGTTTTGAAATTTTTTACATAAGCGTTTCTATGCTTTTCGAAGCTCATTGGTAGGTTTAAAATGTTTTTCACCAACATATACTTCACAAAAAAACATTGTTCAAATGGTTTCCACTATGTTGAAATCGAGGATTTTAAATGGTCTTGGTAACACACCTGTTCATTATTAGCAACAAAACCAATTTTTAACTTTTTTGGCAGTGCGGGGGGATGCTCCTTCTGGATGAAGGAGACTCTCTTTTCCTTTTAATGTGAAGCTATAAGAAAAAAAGTTCGAAATTTAACATCGGAATAGAGCGTATATACTTCTGCCTATCTCCCATCAGAGGATCGTTAAACTGAGGACAAAGTGTGCTTGGGAACTAAATAATGGGGTTCCGCATTAGGAAGACAGCTTAACCAGTACATATGTCATACAAACCAGGGTCCAATATCATCACTGTAGGTCCTGGCCCACATGGGCTGTCGTGCCATTGTTTAGTTTAGCTTTTGTCTATCATAGAGTCATCTGCATGCAACTGTTAACCAAACTATATTCCCATCCCATTTAAGGTCACTATGTTTTACTGGTAAGGTTTCGGCTTCACTGCCCGAGGTTCTTGATTCAGGACCTGATTCCTCATAAAGCCATGGTTACACGACCCGAGAAGATTCAGGTGAGCCACGTGTTACCCCTTCTACCTCTCTTGTGGTTTTTCTGGTTTTCTTTGATGCTTCTCGACTTTACCGACAATTTGTCGGTAAACTGCCAAGACATCAAAGGAGAGGGGTCTGGAGGGGGAAAACGTGGCCCGTCTGAAGCTTCTCGGGTCGTGTAATCGCCACTTTAAACCATCGTGTAAGTGGGTATGATACACATTAGATGCGTCGGTTCAAATGTACTCAAGTTGGTGTGGAAGTTTGATGATGGGAGTGCCCTCTTAGAAACCGTGGTTCAATATGACGAAATTCGTCGAAAAATAGCAGTATTGCTTCAAAAACTGGCCGTTAACTAAATTAAACTAAACTGAGTTATAAACATTCCCCATTTATCGAGTTCAACTTTATCCTTTTGACGGAGCCAGTAGTATTGATAATCGTCTGGACCGTCTAAGGAGAATTTCTTCTCATCTGAAAATATCATTGGAGTTCCAATTTTCGTTCCATGACATGCTTTCCTTGGCCCGAGATAAAAGGTTAACAATCGATACGCGTTTGATTCCATCTCGGATGATGCTTCCGATTTTTGAAAATGAAATTTTTGGATCTTTTTATGTAGCTGTACACTGTTTGCCTTGACATAGACTTGATTTCGAACCTTTGAAATATTTCCACAGCTCTTTATAAGCTGGTGAGCATATTGTCCTTCAATTAGAGGCGTTCACTTTTTAGGTTTACTCGTTTCCTTTCTCCTTCTGTTTCTATCTGGATTTCCGAAGAAGTCATAAACTTTATTAGGACTGATGTGCAGTTAAATGGATGATTTCTCTACCATCTTTACCCTCAGGTTTACATGAAAAAATTAATCCTTTTTAAAAATAATTAGAGAGTATTTTTCTAAGCAGCGCGAAAAGAAATATATAAAGTATTTTTAACAAAATAAACTTTTTCTGAAGATATCATTCAATAAAACTCTTCAGTTATTCTTTTAGTTGCGCACAAACAATTAAATAACAAGTAATGTAAAGTCAGTTCCTACTTAGGTCAACAAAGAAATATTTTATTTTAGTTACTTTTTATTAAATAATTACAGTTAATATAAATATGTATATACATACGACAGAATCACAATACTAGTGGCACAAGATTTTTTTTCTAGCGATCTACACGCTTTGCCACTGACGATATTTATATTCTGCTAAATACCTTATATAAAAGATAATTTTTCCTCACATATAAAATGAAAATTAATTCATTTATCAAAAAGTTATTGGTTTTCTCAAGAATTCAACTCGTATTCTTCACCTCCAAGAGAAAAATACTGAAATCCTTGCATTTTACCCATTGAGATAATGCCTTTTGATTTCAACTTTTATTACAAACTGCTAAAACTCTATTTAAAGTATTAAATTTAATGAAGGAATTAATATTTGTAAAAAACTATGTTAACATCAGGTGTCATCCTCTACATGTTTTAAAAAATGTATTTGAAAGTGAGTGAATAAATAAAAGTATTTTATTAACAACTGAAAATTTGAACAAGATATATATATAGAGAGAGAGAGTGAACTAGTAGCAGGAATTCAAAAATTATCAGCAGACGTTCTTCTACTTATATTTACACAATAGAAATTATACAAGCAATTTTTTTAAATGGTAGACATTTTATTTTCATATGAAATTGAAGAAAAATATATTTAAAAAATTTCTGCTACGGAATCTGATAGCCAGGATAAAAATATAGAAGACAATCAATAAAAAAACTATTATCATTCAACTTTTTAACTCAATATATGTCTTGATCATTTTCTCTGCAAAATAATTTTTAGCTTCAAATTTTGATTGACATGTAACATGTTTTTTAGATTTACACAGTTATTTTCATTGAGATATAGATTTTCCTAACTTTTCTTTACATTCTTATACATTTAATTTTATTATAGGAAAGAGAAAAACTGTTTAAAAATGGGTATACTTCAAAAATATTTTTTTTAATTTAACAAATTTTCTTACAATAATATATCTAATTATTCTTTCCCTCTATATGGTTGCATTATTACTACACTATTACTGTTACTCGTTAATTTTTAACGATTTTAAAATTACGTTCATTATTTTCATATGTAGGAAATAATTATTAGCCGAATTACTAAAATGATATTATTACCCAAGTATATACCTCAGCATTGAGCTCAAACGCCATAAATATAAAATACAGTCACTAGTTTACTGTGAAATGCATGAATAATTTAACTTATGCAAATTTGGTTGGAAATTTTAGGTCAAGGGAAAGGAAGCATCTCCATTTTTCTGAGTTCTAACACCCACAATAAAATAAGAGAATGTTTAAGGCTTTTGTGTGGTATTTCCCCCAAATAAACTTTTAGTGACATCAGCGCAAAGAACAAAACGAGAACTATTTCTTGAAATGAATTGACTCGTGATCATGGAAGAAGCGTTGTAAAAGAAGCATTAACATTTAAAGTGAGCTAATAATTCTCTGAGTTGAAGGCCAGGTACGAAAAAATAAGAATTGAAAGAAATAAAAGAATAACATGAATATGAATATCTGTGATATATGTTAGGATGGTTGTAAAATAAATTTCCGTTTGAAGGCATTTGTAGTTAAAGTTAATGAATATAAGGGAACCGAATTTTAAATACAGACTGCTAAGGGCAATGTGGAAAGGCAAATAAATAAATAAATAAATAAAGCAAACAAACAATAGAAGCAAGAGATTTCGATGCTATCAGAAGAAAAACGCTGAACATATAGAAAATGAATAATGCTCAATTTGATTGAAGTTATAAAAATAGATTTATAATCAGTCGCACAAACAATTTGCAGGTTAACGTGTAACGTGAATATTATAATTCATGTATAGATTGATTATAAAATAAGGTTTTTTTCTGAATCATCTTTTTCTGAAGCCTTCTGTAGCTAATACTTTTTTTTCTTGTCCCATATCAGGTTCAATCAACATTTAACCTAATTTAATCAACATTTTTAAAAGGATGATCTGGTATTTGTGTATTAAACAAGCATTATTATCTATTACCTTTATAAGTAAGATAAGCAATTAAAGCATTTCTCCTTTTACGGCAATTTATTTGTTTACATATGAAGCTTGGTTTCATTCTATTCAATAGTTTTATCTATAGATGCTTCCAAACAGGGAATTATCATTTATCATATGGCTGCCACAGGGTGGCAACCCAAACGTGTGTGAGAGAAGAATTTGATGTAGTTTTCGGCTCTAGCCGCCTCTATGGTCATAATAATGGTATTGTTGTGATGTGAAGATCATTATGACCCATACAGTGGAAACAAAAGCACCCTTGTTTTCGGCAGCATTTCACACACAACACGAAAAGATAAGTTAAGACATTAACGCCCGCGTATCTTAACAGAACACCCTCTTATCTCTCATCCGCCATCTATAATCCAAAAGAGAAGATAGAGTAATGCAACTGCTGAAGTATGAGTTAGAACTAGTCTACTCCCCTCACCAGTGATGATAGTGCTACATGTCTCATACGGAAGGGACTGTATTGTGAACAGTATGGCCTGAGACCTTTGTCGTTTGCAAGTGTCCGCTATCATCAATTGTCATTTGTTCTTTCGTGCTAAATGAAATTGCTCGCCGGCGGCTCTTTCCATTTTCACGGTAAGCCACTAGCCTATATCAGGTTATTGTTTGCATTTCATGCAGGATTAGTTGGGGATATGGCAAGTACAACCCAATGTGATTATATATTGTATGATCATTTTGTAAATTGCTCTCTCAAAGAAAAAAAAAGAGGAAACCTTTCATAATAGATTGTTAATTTGTGATCCTTATATGAATTAAAGAGAATGCAGCTTTCATCTTCAACAGCAGAAGCTTTATTATAAAATATCAATAAACATAAATATCAATGTCGAATTTTAGAGAAAGAAAAATAAAAAATATGTTTTATATAAAATACTCTTGTGGCACGATTTATGCATCACATTATTTGTAATTATGCTACATTTCAGCTCATAAAAATAAGTTATTTAACTAACAAATTAATCATTTGGAAGAAAAAAATGTTAAATTTTCTCCTTTTAATCGGATTATACTTTTTGTGTATAATCCGCTTAGAAGGAGAAAATATAACATGAAATTATAAAAACAAAACCCTCATTAAAAAATTGTTATTAAAATAGGCTTCTTTGTTAATCTATACTTTCCACATTGATTTTCTGAATCCTGAAAGCAAAACCGCATACAGTCAAAATTAATGTAAAATCAATAACAATGTTCATTACATTAGCAATCAAATTGTCCAGCATTTTTATTGAGTATCATGTTTGATTTCTACAAATAATGAAACAAACAGCTGCCAAACTGGATAAATGGAATTTTGAGTAAAGTTACACTTTCCTCATTCTTTTGTCGAATAACAGCAATTTACTCTACATAAAACAATTTACTTTGAGTTTCAAATGACTTCTTTCAAAATTTCCAACATGTTTTCTTATTTTCACATGCTCGTTCTAATTTTTCGCATCACGTAACAATGATTCGAATACATGTTACATATTCATGATCTGATAAAAGTAATAAAAGTAACAAATCATTAACTTCCAAATTACTAGTTTGGGAGTTTAAAACATATTCAAATAAGTAGGTAATAATTTAAAAGAGTTTCATACTGTTGTCTGAAACATTGTAGCATTATAACGTTTAAGCTTCTTTCTTCGGTCTTTAGTTTATTTTTAAAATTTATTCTTAATCATATATTTGTGGTAATAACATACACAATAAAAATTATTTAATGCTGTCATAACTCTTGCGACTATCAATTTTTCAATAACTAAAAATAAGAATTATTATTTAAGAATTATCGAATTTAGAAGAAATAATTGCAATAATAAAATCAGCAGCATTGAGAGGTTTTAATTTTTTTTAAAGTTTAAAATGGTCTAAAAAATTATTTTTTGTGCTATACTAATCTCCAAAATTACTGAGCAAAAAACTTCAAAATGTATACTTTTATTAAATTTTAATTTAAAAAAAATCGTTTCTTACGAGTAGCGTTCATAAAATTCTTATTGTATTACAAAATTATTTAGTTGGTAATTTAAAATTTTTAAATATAATGTTCCTTATATATGTTGATTATAATTTTCCTTAAATATAAAATAAATAAAGCGCTTTAATGCACCTTCTTGTGATCTGTTTCAGTCCCCTGGTTATAGGTAGCTACCCAGAATGTCATCTATCCTTACAGACGAAAACAACAACACGATTTGAACAATATTGCATAAGAAATATATATAAAAAAATTACAATCCTCCAAAAAGTCGACATACGCATTACCCCTTCCCCACTTAAGACCTTAAAAAAATACTAAATTTAAATTATATATGTACACTCTTCACGCTCCCTGCTCATTATGCTGTTTAAATAACAGGAAGGGTGTAGTGCCATGGACATCAAGTGCTGTTACATTTGCCCCTTGGTTTGTTCAAGGTCATGTGAATACAATAACTTAAAAACATATAGCGCTACTAAATAAACGAAATTTGGTTCAAAATTTTATCATCAGAAATGCAATTGTCTAGACCACATACATCAACATGTAACCATTTGTCTACTTCTTTATTCCTATGAATGTGGACTAAGTTTTTATCTGGCTTATGAACTTACCACCATATACGTAAAATTCAATGAATCAGAAATTAAACGACTTAGATAAATTATATTTGCTATGTCGTTTATAGACAAAATGTTTTATCTATTAAAATTTGGATCCAGTACATCGAAAGGAGGAAGTCCAACATTCAATAATCTAACAATAAGAATCTTTTCTGTTGTTGTTTATAATGGCATTTGTCATTGACAAGCCTGCTGAAGAACGAGCCATTGAGATTTAATCCGAATTGCATGCCTCTTGTTTTTTCAGTAGCGCCACCCAGGGCCAAGATCACCAGTTAGCTACTCACGCGTCACACCCCTTTTTTCGGGATGAACTTCATTCATATATTTCATTCACTCATTCACAGATTGTAATTTAGACCTGGATCAGAGAATGATCACTTTTGAGCCAATAACCCAATGGAATTACTCTCAGCATGGAAGACTTAGTGACCAAGACAGATTTATACTTGCTCCAATTACCACACACGCAGAAATTCTTCGGACGGCGGGGTTCAAACTCACAACCTAAGGAATTCGAGTCTAAGGCCAGACCAGCCTGGCTATCTCTTCCTTTTTATTTTCTTTATTATTTTACCAAAGAATCAGACACTATATATTGAGATATCTAAGACACTATACACTATATACAAGACACTATACACCTTTGGTTATTGGGTATGGGGGAGGGGACACTTTTACGGACTATCTGCGATACTGGAGAATGTGCTACCTCACTTTTCTTCTCTAGCAGTATAATCGTAGCTTAATAAGCCAATAACAGCCACTAGAAACTAGTGATCGCTTTTGTTGAATAGTTATGCTACGCGGCAACGAATCGAAAGGTCCCAGGCTCGATTCCTGCTCAATTCAATCCATTACATTGGTGTCATCGGACGATGAACCTTCAAACAGCTTACGTGGTGCCATTTACCCGCAGCAAACGCAACCAAAGCAAAGTCTTCAAACTCCCATGACAAAGTGCTAACAACAACAACTCTCTCTCCATCAGCAAAGCAAAGTCGTCTGAGTCACTTGACGCAGCAGCAACTCTCACACACTCACCAAAAACGCTTGAAGCAAAAATGGTTCATCTCTTCGTAGACTCACTGTTGGGGGAGTAAGTAGTATCTTAATAAGCCAGTAACAGACACTAGTTATCGCTTTTGTCGAATGCTTATATTACGCTGCTACGAACCAAAAGGTCTCAGGTTTTGCCCACTCAATCCAATCCGCTGTAGCACTTTAAGGTGATGCACATTTTCGAAAGGAGAACTGAAAAGAAGATATTACATTATTTACGAGTGTAGGAGAAGAATCCTTTATTTTTCCGTTTTGCGATAGTTTGATGAATCGATGTTTTCGATGTTTATCGATATACCTAGACAATATACACAAAGCTTGTGTGACCTTAGAATTCACAACTTTGCTTTACATAAATTGTTTGCAGTGATCGAATTGTGTGATCATCTGGCTTCCAATCGAGGTTACGTTTTATGTCTCCCGAGACCAAATATAAACATATTTGGCAAAATTCCTAACTTAACTCATAACTTAAATCGCTTTTATGGGAATAAAGTTACAGTGAATGAGGTCAAACGTGGTATGATGTAATAAATAAAAAGGGATTTCAAAACAAAAATTGATGAGTTTTTTAAAGAAATAAAACTAAAATGACGATGATGTTAGCCAAGTTTAAAGAGAAAATATGTTGCTTTTTTGACCACTTTTGGCTGAAAAAGTTCCATAAATTAGGAGGATCGAGGGTATAAATATTAGATAACACAACATAAATAATCCATAAACATCGATTGAATTTTACGAAAAAACTTGCAGACGCCAAGTACACTTATTTTTATCATTTAGTTACCAAAAATAGTTAGAGAGAAAGATTTTTCCCCCTTTTTGCTAAGGGGTGAGTTAAAAATTGAATCCTTGTGTTTGAAGATAAATATTTTTTATATGTCTTTTTCACAGAACAGCAACTTAGATCTTATTTATATTAGATTTGGTTCATCTATTTTTAAATACAAGAAACCTCACTATCAACCTTTTCCATTTAATGTCAAAACAAATAAAATATTAATAAATGAAAAACAAAGAAAATTATATTAGTGTGTTTTATAGCTATGTCTTCCGAAGATATTATATTTTGTCAAGCCATTACCCTTTAAATACTGCTAATTTCATTTCTCTATAGTAGTGTTTTTTATTTTATAAATTTAAATGGATAGACAATATGTAACAGCATTGAATCATTACGATGAATTCAAACTAACTTTATTATTCGTCGAAATTATTCACCCTTCAAAAATGGTGATATATGTTATTTTCCTTGAGCAGTAATCCCGCCTTCGCTTTTATTTTACGATGATATTCATTTTTTTATTTTCTCGTGTGCATAGTAAAGAGAAAGTATCATCAAAATATTCGAACTCGAGAATTCGAAGAATCTCCACGTGTTAGATTTCCAAAAACACATTTTTACAAAATGTCCGTTTGTCTATACATTACAAAAATACCTCAAACACGTTTCGAGCTAGATTGTTGGAATTTAATATACGGTCTTTGTCCCAAATTCGGAAATTTCCATCAAATTTTGAGTAAAATATGTTCTGAGAAAATCCGACTGTTCGAATAAAGTTAACACGATGTTAACAAAATGAAGAGGGTTAGATAGATAAAATTAACTACGAATTAATTGCCTGTCGGCCTATAATTCAGAAACATTTAAAATCGATAGCATAAAACCGCAATGACTTAAATGTATCAAATTTGGTATGGGATTTTATTATTATAATTATGGTTCTTAGTCAAAGTTTTTTCAATCGATTGATAAAAACTCGTGTAAGACACAAATCCTATTTGTGGATACTACAAATGCGTACCAGGAGTTAATCGCCGAGATGGTATGATAGAACCAGTAAAAATGCCAAATACATGCTAAAAGTTAATATTTAGTAACTATTGTACACCAATGAAAGAAGGCGTTTTCTGGCATGACAAGTTGTTGTATGATATGCAAGAAAGTTTTGGAGAGACCGCATCCAAGGGTTTAACTTGCATGCATTCAAAATTTTGTGGTAGAGACTTGATGCCACTAAATTCAAAATTTTAATTCTTATCATATAAAAACAGTAGATTTTTAAATTTCATATTAACAGAATTATATAATTATTTTTTTTAATTTTGAAGTCGAAAAACCAATATCCCTGTGAACAAGTTAGTAGCCGGCGTCCAGACTTAAGGGTAACACATCTTCCCCGATATCTGGGCTTCCCGGGTTCTGGTCCTGGTTCGGGTATCTTCTACCTGTGAGATGTGTGAATGAGCCCCACCTCTGCAAAAAAAAGTTGTGCAAGCGAACGTGTGTGTATCGTCTTCATATGAGCTAGAAGTCAGACTTCTGCCTTCGGGTGCTCAGGGGTCTTTACCTCACTTAAATAGGCACAATATAAAGAAGGTGATGAAGAAAGGGAAATTTCTATATCAAATTTTACACAATGTACAAAAAAATCCTGCATTCTAAAACCTTTCTTTGATTTTATCGGAAATCACATTTCAATCTACTGCTTAGAACTTTAATTTACCATTCAGTTTTTATAGAAATATTTTCTTGATAATGGAACAAACAAGGAAGTCAAATAGTTACTGAAATACCTTAAATTGGAAGAATATAAATATCTTTCTTAAGTTTCGGTGAACCTGAAAAATGATCATGTCAAAGGAGAAGTTTTATCTACTGTTTCAAAGGTGTATGAATCCTTTAGATTAACAGGAACAAATGTTGGTAGATCATTTTTTCCTTCTTCTGAAACTTTAGTTAGAGGAAATAATTGGGACAATGAATTTCCTGAACAGCTTGTCTATGAATAATATCATTTTGCTATAAACTGGAAATATTCTGAAAATAGATATCTTTCGAATCATTATCCTAATTATATCGTTTTTCTTGGGTATTGTATATCTTCCACCGCTACATATTATACAAAAGTTTATATGTTGCTTTATAAAGCATTTTTTTTTTCAAATAACTATATTGCTTACACGGAAATCTAGAGTAACAACTTTACAGACGTCATTAGAAAACAGAGAACTTTAGTGTTTTATTTGAAAACGATCTCTAAACAAAAATATAAAATATCACTCGTTGTAATTATGATAAAAATTGGTATCCTGAAACTATTTTCACGATATCATATAAGGATGTCGCTATAAGAAATTTTAAATAGATGGAAAAACTTCCATTAACGCTTTATTCACAAAATCTTTAGGGCCGCGGTGGCCTGGTGGTAAAGTCTCGGCTTCGGAACCGAAGGGTTTCAGGTTCGAGACTCGATTCCACAGATGAACCGTCGTGTGAGGGGGTTTCTTGCACGTTAAACCTGTCAGGAAAAACGTCCCCCCGATGGTGTGGTGTGGTGTGGAGGGGGGTCCCAGTTCAGGTGTCGTCCTCGTCATCTGATCTTGGTTCAAAATTACGAGGTCCGTCCCAAAATAGCCCTCGAGTTGCTTTGAAACGGGACGTTAATATAACTAAACTAAACTAATCACAAGATCTTTAAATAGGCATTACTTCACTGAAAATGTCACTTTTCATTTTCTTATACGATAAACGAGAGCAAAATAAGTTTAAGTGAATAGATTTTCTTTTACACGAAAGTTCAGGAACATTTATAAATATTCTATAAGGTACAATGATACAGACGTAATCTTATCTTACACTATCAACATGAGTTATCATTGTTTGCCAATATGAATTGCTTTCATTTGCATATAATAAGGCATTGATTCTTCGTTTGTTGAAAATAATTTAGAAAATTATACTTCAGTAGTTGTTAATTTTGTTTTAAAGCGAGTTTTGATGGTAAATTTTTTTTCTGAATAATGTTCATAGAATGCAGTTTTGATTTGAAGCATGTATGGTTAAAAAACAAACAAAAACAAGTATATAAATAAGTCAGCTGAAGTCTCCCCTCACACACATCTTCCACAAACTATTTCGTGTACTTACATTATGTAGTTAAGTTTTCTACTCAGTATTTAGCAGAGAGAAGGAAAAAGGATATGCCTTTCTGTTCTTTCCCTATTGATCAATTACATTCGAAATTTGACATGTGTCTAGAATTTCAGGGTCAGTGCCATAGGGATAAACTTTATACTATACAATTTATTGCATTTTTGAGCTATCTTAGTAGAACAGACAAATCGAGAGACGCAATTCATTCTTGGGGATATCTAAGATGTGAAACAGTGAAAATCAAAATCTAAAAGTTTATTTTTAAAATTCTTTACAATACTATTTGTTTGTTTACTTTCTAATTGTAAAAGTGAAGAATTGGGCTTAATGTAATAATTTTTCATCAAATATTTCTTACTTGATGATTATGTGAAAAATCAATTCACCACAAATTATTAAATTACATTACTGCCAAAGATTGCAATTTCAAAAGTATTGTACGCCATGGTCATGCAAGGCATTTTCTGAAAAAATACCTTTGCTAAAGAGTATGATTTCTTTATTATCATGTGATAAAATGTTGTTGTTTTGGTTGGAAGGTTTTGAGCATCAAAATGCGTAGGCAGCAAATTGGCGATTTATATCTTTTGAGGCATGCATTTATCGCTTTTAGAAAATAATGCAGAAGATTTTCATATTTGGTGATTTATCACCAATTAAAGTTGCAACTTGATTTCCAAATTATTCATATTCTGGATTCTTACGAAATGTCTTAATTAATTTAAGTCATTAACCGGTTTAAACAGGTTTGAAATAATCACGATATTATCAGATTGTACATGCTTCGATATTTATAAAAAAGGAAGGTTTCTTTCCCCCATCTCAAAATTGACCGTGATCCAAAACTTTGTCTACCAGATAGAAAAATTGAAAATGAAAGTTTTTGAAGAAATACACACACACACACTATATATATATATACACTGATGGAAAAAAATTACAACACCAAGAAAAAATTACTGTACAGTAATGAAATTTTAGGAATACATTTGTCTAAGTAACATATTTAATTGATTAAAGTTTCAAGATCACAGGTAGAACCATTGGTGAGAAAAGCCATTTCAAATGTGAAATGTTGGTACATTAGTAACCGGTGTAACCGCCAGAATTTTGAAATGCAAACGTGCATGCATTGTATCGTACAGGTGTCGGATATCAGTTTGTGGGATGCAGTTCCATGCCTGTTGCACTTGGGCGGTCAATGCAGGGACGGTTAATGCTGGTTGTGGATGACACTGGAGTTATCGTCCAGTGATGTCCCATACGTGCGCGATTGGAGAAAGATCTGGTGATCTAGCAGGCCAAGGTAACATGTCGACACTCTGTAGAGCATGTTGAGTTACATCAGTGGTATGAGGTCAAGCGTTATCCTGTTGGAAAACACCCCCTTGAATGCTGTTCATGAATGACAGCACAACAGGTTGTATCACTAGACTGACGTACAAATTTGCAGTCAGGGTGCGTGGGATAACTACGAGAGTGCTCCTGCTGTCATAAGAAATTGCTCCCCAAATCATAACTCCAGGAGTAGGCCCTGTGTGTCTAGGCCGCAGACAGGTCACTAGCAGGCGTTCACCTGGCCTCCTTCTAACCAACAAAAGGCTATCACTGCGACCAAGGCAGAACCGGCTTTCATCAGAAAACACAACAGATCTGCACTCCGTTCTCCAATGAGCTCTAGCTTGACACCACTCACGTCGCAAACGGCAGTGGTTTGGAGTCAGTGGAATGCACTGTACAGGGCGTCTGGCTCGGAGCTGTCCTTGAAGTAACCGATTTGTAACAGTTCGTTGTGTCACTGTGGTGCCAACTGTAGCTCGAATTTCAGCTGCAGTATAGCCACAGCCATACGCCGAATACGACGGTCTTTCCTCTCAGTAGTACCATGAGGCCGCCCGGAACCTGGCCTTCTTGAGGCAGTACCTTCCCTTGACCACTGCCGCCAATACTCATGCACAGTGGATACATTCCTGCCAAGTCTTTCAGCAATATCGCGGAAAGAAAACCCACCTTCTCGTAGCCCTACAACACGATCTCGTTCAAACTCAGTGAACTGTTGATAATGGCTTCTTCGTCTTCTCAGAAGCAGCCTTGTCTAACACTAACCCACTACGTCAAATCTCAACTGTAAATAACGATTACGAACCTTACAGTGCTTATTTAAAGCAAACCTCATTTGCATGTTCATAGTGTCGCTACTAGCGCCACACTTACGCGCGTAGCTCGAAATTTGAATCTACGTCATCTTTCAGATGTGTAAACACGCCTACCGAATTTCGTTTATATAGCACAGCTCCTTCCTAGTGTAGGGATTTTTTTTCCCATCAGTGTATATATATATATACATACACATACACAGTGGCACAAAAAATTGAGAGTACACCACCTTACTGTTACTTGATAAATCCAACTTCTAATATAAATAGCACCATATATAGTGGACCAAACTCGAAAAAGTGGTTCAAAAACACAAAATTAGAAACAAAATCCTTTTAAAGCAAGCCTTGCAAGAAAAATCGGGTAAAATATGTTCAGATTTCATTAAAAATTAGTCAAATCGGTACAAAGACGTTTAAAAGTAATTATAAAACTCAAAAGACACGCAACTTAGAAGTGATAATTTATTTTTATGCAAGATATTGCAAAAATTTCATAGGTGTACTCTCAATTTTTTGAGGTAGAAATCTGAGTATGTTTATTTAAAATACTTCTGAAATTTTTCAATTTAGAAGTTTTTTGTTGATTATACATTATTGTTACTCTGAATTAAACCATTTTTCATGAGTAAAAATAGAAATATGTTTGCACTTCCCAGTAATGTTTTATTCATATTGGAAGTTGAATTTATCAAGTAACAGTAAGGTGTACTCTCAAAATTTTGTGCCACTGTATGTATATATAGATTGATATATAGATATAGATAGATAGATACATAGAGAGAGAAGACCGATAGAAAAGTCTCGTGGTTGTTTCATTGTTTTTAACCGTTGTAAACTGGCTAATGACTTAAATTAATCAAGGCAAATAATGACTTCAAAATAATAATGTTCTCACATGATAACTTGGAATTTGCGATAACAGATTTCAATTTCTTAATTGTGTTATATCATTAAATAAAATATATTATTCGATTGAAACAAATAATATCTTCTTCTATAAAAGAAATTATATTTATATTCTCAGATAATCGATGCAAAAATATATTTTTAAATAGACAGTAATTCTCTCGAATTCTTTCTTAAACATTATGAGTTACAGAATGAAATAAATTTAAAATAATAATAATAATAACCTTAATTTCAACTTGAAGACGATAATTTTCTCGAATTCTTTCAGAAATATAATGAGTTACAGAATCAAATAAATTTAAAGTAAGAAAATAATACTAATAACTTTAATTTCAACATGCAGACGATAATATTTTAAAGGCTGAACAATTCTAGGAAAATGAAATCATTTCATAAATATTTATTAAACTGGTTTTCCGGGATTTCTTTTGTGATCTATTAGACCTTCAAAAAATCATTTAAGAAGCAGTAGCTTTACGTATTTTTCAAAGAGCTTTTAATAGTTTATTTATATAGTTTTAAGTTAGTAATTCCAGTTTTTGTATTGATTTATTTAAAAGGTATTATTATATTGACATTATTTATGTAAATTGGGCTTTTATACACTAAAAGATGACGTGATTTTATATTTTGAAAACTTCTTTTTTATATTGGTAAATTTGTTAAACATTTTATAAATGCTATGGGTTTTCTGTTAATTTGTTAGTTTATAGGAATTTGAAAGTGCTTTTCATTAAAACTTGAATCAAATTTTTTATAAGGGCTGATATTCATTTATTTTCATTTGTACATTTCCATAAAATTACGTCTACAAAATGTTCTTTTGATAGCATGTTAAGAAGTAGTGGTTATCTACTTAAAAAAATTGATTTCAAAATTATTAGAAAAGTATTTGGATGTTTGAGGGTTATAAAGTATTCAGTTATAATAATTTTTTTAAGAAACAACTTAAACGCTCCGTTTAAAACTGACATTAATCCCAGAGATTTATTTTCATTTTTGTAAATCGCAAACTAAGGTTTTTCTGGTTCAATTGAAGAATTTAGTTACTTTAGTATTAAAGAGATGTTAAAGAAATTAAAACCAACTGGAGTGGTATTTCTACAGATTTACTCAAATACTATTTAATGAAGGTGTTACCCCGCTTTTGAAATTCGCATAAAATTATAAACATTAAGCAGTGTTGTGATTTCTTTCCATGGTATCGGCGAACCATAATTATGAAGTATCGATCTTGATTTGTGTTTGATGATTTAATGAATCGACCCTGCGATCTTTGACGATTAATGTAACATACGAAAAAGAAACCGGAATATGTATTTTATGTCTTTTTCTTGCTCGTGTGAAACTGAATTTTGATACAGAATTACAAATGTAGTCACAAAATTACATACTATAATGACTTGATCCTGTTCGATCTATAAAGAGAGTAGCGTTGAGTGACAATCTCTTTCATTTACAGCCTACATAAAAACAACTCGTTCTGATCTAAGTTGAATGAAATATTAAGATTTAAAACACAGTTGAAATTTTGAACAAGAAAAGTTCCTCAAATAATATCGGAGAAACAACTTCACTGGAACAACTATTAGGCTGATAGCATATCAGGCCACTATATGGGTAGCTCTCGGAATCCATCGAATTTCATCCGGCTGGAACTATACTCAGAAGCCGGTATCTCATGAAACTTCTCCCTTCACTGCACACCATTTCTCCGTCTCTCACCACAGCACGATCCTCTGTCGATAGCCCTCTCTTGTTCCTAAAAATCTCGTATTTATTTTTCATCAAAATCCACCTCTCATTTGTATATTGGTGCGTTTGAGCTCCCTGTTACCCAAGAGTTGCTAGGGAAAAACCTGAATGGTATTCAGTAAGCGGTACAGGTCAGTTCGACGCCAACGTTTCGACGCCAACTGTTCGACGCCAACGTTTCGACGCGTGGTCAGTTCGACGCCGTACTTTTCGACGCCGGGGCAGTTCGACGCCATATATTCGACGCCATTTCGGGGGGACGCGCCTCCGTATCCCCATAGGCCGTGACGCCTGTGACTAGCTTATCCTTATCTATTCTTCTTTCTTTGAAACATATTACAGGCTTGTAAATAACTCTAACTCTTTTTTGACAAGTGCAACCCCCCCCCCCTCCTCCAGTTGGGGGTTATGAAATCGCCTCAGATTTGTCGTTAAGTATTGCCGATTGTCAACGCATGCGCATTTCTTATCTTCTCTAAAGCGCCCGTAATCTATTTGGAAGCCTGTCGATATTTTTAAATTCAATGTTAGCACTTTCAACCGTAGAAATGTCTGAAAGCCGAAAATATATGACTAAGAGAGGTAAAGAAAAGTATGAGCACGATGGATATTTATATTGTTTCGATAAATATATAGAAAATGGAGCAAAAAAATCGTGGCGTTGTGAAGTTGAATTTTCCAAAAACAATAAATGTAAAGGAAGAATTTACACTGATGCAGTTACGAGTGAATTTTTAAAACTTGTTCGCAATCATGCTCATGAAGGAAATGCAGCACGTGTTGAAGTTGTCCGCACTTTAACATCAATAAAGCGAAGGGCAGGTGAAACACAAGAAACTCCCGCAGTAATTCGCATTGAAGAAACGCAAGAGCTGTCTGTTGGAGCATTAGGACAGTTTCCAAGCAGAGAAGCTGTAAGATTAGTTATTAAAAGACGTAGAAAAGACATAAATGCACTCCCGTCGCAACCAATTGACAGAGCTTCCATTGAATTGCCAGAAAATTATAAATATTACGGAGAAAATAAGGAAAATTTTGTTATCGCCGATTCGGGAGTGGGGGATAAAGACCGAATTTTAATTTTCGGAAAAGCCAGTGTCAGCGATTGGATTCACCTCGTAACAAAAATTTACGTTGATGGAACTTTTAGTCTAGCACCACATCATTTTTACCAGGTTTTTGTTATTATGGCCGAACGTGGAGGTTTTGTATTGCCAATCATTTATGCCCTCTTACCCGACAAGGCGGAAGAAACATATACACGAATGCTTGAAATGATTCAAGACAGTTGGCCATTTTTTAAGGCGAAAAAAATTTCTTTAGATTTTGAAATTGCCTTAATTAACACTTTTTCAAGCAAGTTTCCAGACGCCGAAATTCAAGGGTGCTTGTTCCACCTTGTGAAAAATATGAAGCGCAAATTAGCAGAATTCAATTTAATGCAACGATATAATACCGATGCTGATTTTGCTCTCTATGCACGTATGATTCCTGCGTTAAGTTTTGTGCCTATCGAAGAACTTGAAAATGCTTTAGAAGTTTTGAGTGAGAATTTACCTAATCAGTTAACCCCAATTTTAGATTACTTTGAAGATTATTATGTTGGAAGGATTCAGAGAAATAATCGTCGCCGTCGTCCTATTTTTAAACCAGAAATGTGGTCATGTTATGCTAGAACCTTAAATAACGAAGGACGCACCAATAATTTCGCGGAAGCAGCACACAGACGTTTACAGTCCGAATTTGGTGTTTCACACCCCACATTATGGAAATTCATAGATGGTCTCAGACGTGTTCAAAAAACAATTGACCAATGTTATGAGCAATTTGTACGTGGAGATGAACCGCCGCACAAGCGGAATAAGTATCTGCGAGCTGATATGAGAATTAAAGTAATAGTTGAAGATTTTGAAAATCGAGAAATAATGGAATACCTGAAAGGTGTGGCGCATAATTTTGCAATGGATTAGTATAATAACAGTTTTGTGATGTAATCTTATTTATGTGTAATCTTGTTACTCTGTAATTAAATTTGTCTGCAATATAACTTTTTTGTAACCATATGTTTATTTACCATTTCTGTATTTTGCCTTTTTGATGCTGTTTTGTGAAATAAATAAATAAAAAAAACAACCTCCCTCATGTCCCAGGGCCTTGACGTTGGCGAGGGGGCTTCTCACTAATCTGGGACAAAAAAAAAATCTAGAACACTTTCACACATATATTTATTTCAAATATGCATGCAAACAATCGATAATTCAATAAATAAAAATCAGTCATATTGCTTATTTATTTGAATCACGCTTCATATACATAACAAATATATATATATATATATTATCAGGCATATTGCATATTTATTCTAAAAATAAATAAAAATACGAAAAAAAAATATATGGCGTCGAACTGCCCCGGCGTCGAAAAGTACGGCGTCGAACTGACCACGCGTCGAAACGTTGGCGTCGAATCGTTGGCGTCGAACCGTCGGCGTCGAAACAACCTGCTTCGTTCAGTAAGCCGTTAAGGTATCCAACTACGTTAAAAACACTGGTTATCGACCATATTGGCCAATTTTAAAAAATTGTTATTTCTTTTAGTTCAGACTTTTCTCTTTCCAAAACAGTTTATCTTTTCTGGGGAAAAAAAGGCCTGAACTATCATCCAGGGGAATTTACAAAAATTCTATTTTTCATCTAAAATTTGTCTTTAACTTCAATTTTCTCAGAACATTAGTTTTCATAAACATTCTCCACCGTTAACATGATATCTCAAAACCTAATAGAGGAATTTACATAAAAATTTCAGCGTGTGTTTTAAATAATATGGGCAATGAAATGAACCAAAAGTTTTATTTTCAGTGAAATACTTTTTTCATTACAGGAGTTTTTAGAAAAATTATGTTGTAAATTTATGGAAAAAATGCATATATACACATACTTTTACCCATACCTTCTTTATATCTTAAACTTTTTCTTAGATTTTGGTTCATTTCATTCATCATTATATCCTATAACTTGTGTAAACAGAAAATTAGGATTTCTGCATTACCATTTTGTGTACAGCGCTAACCATTTTGGTTTAATTTCATTAAAATTTAGTACCGATTTCCGCATTTCTCAAAATATATATTTTCAATAATATTTTTTATATTTATAGTATTTCTTATTATAATTGACAATGCATCTAAAAACCAGAGTTTTAAATAGTTAAAAAAATTCAACTTTTCAAAAAATTTCCTTCGGACGTAGTCGGATACCTTAATCCACCCTCGTAGTTGACCCTTTATGATAGATTCTAAAGATTTACATCCGAAAAGGGTGGCATTCTTCCCTTTTGGAAACACGATTTCGTTCCTTGCATCGACTAAAAGCACGTTTTTCTTTATCTGGTGCTCACTAATTGGCAGGATGGCCGGAATTTGGAGGTTCTGGTCTTCCGTTTGGCAGTCTGGAGGCACTTAACATTGTAAGGGTGTCACACATTTGAGATGCAGCTGGTCAGAGAAGCCAATGATCGAGTGTGAGAACCAAGGAAAATTACAATGGTTATCTTAATTTTTATGACAAGGGAGCTGATTCTTTACTGTAGCGAATTTCATTTATCTAAGTCGTTGCTTTTTTCTTTTTTCATATTCATGCGATTGCATGGATCAATAGATCTTCAGCGCTTTGATTAATTTAGCTTAAAAGTCAATAAAAATTTATAATTACAACGCTAAAGTTGCACACCAAATTATATTTATTTAGTTTTTCGCATTTTGCATTATCATGCTTACTTGCACTTGGGCCGACGGGCAGATTTCTTCTATATGGATTTTGTTCTGATTTTTAATAGAAATTTACAAATTTGGTGTAAAATCTTTATATAAAACTTTATCTGTGTGACTAAAAGGGTCTTCAAACATCATATTCTGAGAATGAAATTATTGATTATAAAGAAATTTTTTATATATACTAAGGGAGGATTAAAACATCGAAATTCACCAAAAGTTCGAATTTTATAAGGATTATACATACTTTCTCGTTGTATACTTCGCATACAATAAAAAAAAGATTTATAAGGCTAAGAAAATAAGAATAAGGAAAAAGAAGTACCCAACATTTTTTGTATTTAGCTTTCAATAACTTCAAGTAGGAAAAGTAGAACTTTGCATAGAGTCTCGCAACTGCTATGCTATCTTTTGTGGTATTTTCAGAGAAATTTATTTTTCTGATTTCATTTTATTTTTACGTACGATATACCTGCAATGAGACGTGTATTTGTTGATCTACTTGCAAGTACTCAAGTTAAAATCAAATATCCTTCAAATTTCTAATAAACATGTTTAAACTTTAATTTTACTTATTCTAATTCACTGATAGAGAAATGCCTTCCAAAATTTCTTATGCAGTTGGTTTATTTATTCAATTTCTATTATAAGCTCAATTTTTCACTCTATATTTTTATATATCTTGTTCAAATTTTCAATTTTTGATAAAATACTTTTTATTGATCCACACAAGTTCAAAACCATCTTTTTAAATCTTGTAGTGGTAATGAAGTGATTTATGTTAGTAAAGTGTTTTTTGAATATTAATTCATTAATTAGATTTTTCCAGTAATTTATATTTAGTCACCAATGTCACCAAATTCGTCGCCAAGCTCTGAAAATTTTCTTGCTTGACCTAAGAAGGAACTGAATTGAAAAAAAATTATATTACTTGTTTCCAAGTCGGCACTGGCAATCTTTGAATTATCATATTTGATTATCAAATATCCAGTGCTCTATCGAGAAGCTGAATGAAATCTATACAGAGAAAATCTGTTTGTCTTGAGTGTAAATGAACATAATAAATTCGAAGAATAGATAAAATGTGGTGCACAGTAGTGTAGATCCTTGCAATTAATATCGAACCGTGTTGGTCAGACGGGTGAAAGTCTGTCGGCCCATACATTCGCATGATTTTAAACATGCAAATAAAAAGAAAAATGAAACGGCTTGAATAAATGAAATTTGATAAAAACTCTATTTCAAATTTTGTTTGCAGTCAGTAAAAAGAAAGGCGTCTAAAATGCATGATTGATTTTTTTCACTCTACTGTGAAGTAGAAAACGCTCAATTGCTTGATAATGAAAATAAAAATGTGAGCCTTCATAATGTTTACGGCCTTACTCAAGATTACAATTCTTATTTGGGGAGAGAATGATTATACCTCCATTCCAGAATATTGCAGAAAGGGTCAGTGAGACCACTCCCACTGGTTTTATTAAAATGAAACTGATAATCTGGCAGAAATTAATTTCTTTTAACCAGGCCAAAGTATCAAAAAGCGAGTTTCCCGTAAAATCCAAGAAGTCTTTTTATTTTTAATAATAAACACTTCCTGTCTAAAAGATATTAATTACCAGCTTGATTCAACCGAATATTTATTCTAAGATGTCTTTCAAAGTATTGTGTTGTATGATTTAGAATGCTCTATAATAAAAATAAAAGTGGAATATTGCACTACTTTAAAAATGGAGAAAAAGAACTTTTAATATTAACTTCTTTCTGTTACAAAGTCAATGCCTTATATCCTTTAAACAAATAAGCTGCGTTAACATTGTGTTTTTACAGAAGCACGTATTTAAATGAGATGGAATGTTAATTTCTATCTATGGCTTGAAATGCATAAATAAATTATAATTATGATTTACATAATGATAAAAAAAACATTAAAAAAGATAAGAACGGCTACTCATAATTCCTTTGAAATAACATTTTGCGCATAAAATATCCCAATGAAGCTGTTTAAAAAAAGAAGAAAAAGGGGGGAAAAAAACTAACCATCTGTCTTGACTTTTCTGCTGAAAACTTCCTGCTGCTGTAATGATGACGTCATGTCTAGGATTGACGGGTAATATGCATTTCATTGTTTACCAAGCAGATGACTTCCCTGTTTTCTAATGGGAGAAGGTTTTTATTAGGCAAATGGTTACGACCCTAAGGCAATTTCAGTGAAATTGCTATTTAATTTAACGCAATTAATTTATTCATTTTTTGACGAGATAAACGCAGTTCATCATTGTGAATGTCCAAACATCGATGAGGAAAGCCATTAATGTGGTGTAATTAGGGTGTTGTGACTGCTTAAAAGGCTTTCTTTTTTTTTCTTGTGTAGGGGAGCTAAAATAAACCTAGCCTGGACGAAATTTTTGAAATTGAAAGTTTCAAATAGGGTATTGTTTAGTTAATTAACCAAAAAACATAATCAGACGGTGATTTAAAGCTTCTCACAATATTTATAAGTGAACTTTTTCCCTCAGAATTAATTAAAGCATTTTATATAGCATATTGGATTAGAAAATGGTTCATTTTGCATTATGTTGTGTACATGATTTAATTTAAACATCTCAACTTAACAATTTCTTGAAAAAAAAAAACGCTAACGATAATTTAACAGAATTCTTTCAGAATACTTTTCTTGTAAATATTAATTTCATTAAAATTATTTTCTTACAACTGTGAGCGTTATTTTGTCACACAAGCGAATTTTTCTTGTTCCGCATCAATTTTGAGTAAATTTTCATTTTCTAATAAATTCCTTACGATTGAAGATATTAAAAATAAACAACAATACACCAATTAGCCTCTCTTCAAGATCAACTAATTGCGAAAAACGCATTTAAAACAGAAATTTGATCTTCAGATGCTATTAATCATATGCCAGTGATTAATCGCCAAAGATGAGACAATATATTCAGTAAAAATGTTAAATTCACACCAAAAGCTAATATTTTTTAATTATTGCATACCAGTGTAATGCAAGGAATTATTTAACTAGGCAAATCTATTAGAAAGTATGTGAGAAGGGTTTGGGGAAACCATTCTCGCTTGTTTGTGAAATATTATTGAACGAATAAAAATGTATCGTTGTTTAAGCTAAAAATTTTTGTTTTGTTTTTTCTTTCCTGTTGGTGGTGAAAATTGTCTTTTCCTTGACATGTTAAAATTATTTTTCTTGTGAAACCATTAAGACCAAAATACGATTAAACGAATTTGTTGAAATAATTATCATGCATTAATCTGGCAAACTAGATGGAAATATACGATCGGGACAGAAATATACTTGAAGTCTTATTAAAAGATATAAATGCTAAAAATAAATACAAAGTGAGAGGGGGGAATCAGTTCCATTGTTGTCTTCTTGACAAAATGCTTCTTCTTTATCATATGAATCATTTTTTTCTGAATTAGTGAATCGTAATTATTAGACAGAAAGCCAGCGATCAATCACATACTTATGAAATACCAAATGTTGACTTTGATTAAATAATAATCCAACAAACTAACAAAGAGATAAATCGCATTGAAGATAAATGCGGCAATAACCTTTCAATAAGCATCTCTTCTATTATTGTTTGGAGATATGCACCTGTGCTGGCAGCTAAATTAAAGGAAAAGAATACTGAAAATAATAAAATATGGATAATGATAAGTCAAGGTACGAAGTTGAGTAAGTCTAGCCTTAATCAAACAAAGCTGTTCCTTGAAAAATTCCGCCAACGTGTCTTTAAAATAATCAGATTTTTTTTTACTGTCTCTTATACGTAATAAGAAAAAGTATATACGTAGTATAGTAATCGTCAAAAAAACTCGATACTTTGACAAATCTCTACATTTCAGAAATTTCCGAGTTCGAAAAACACTTTTTTGGAAAATGTACATCTGTTTGTCTGTGATAAACATAACTCAAAGGCTTTGAGCTAGACGGTTGAAATTTCGTATACGGTCTTTGAACCAAATTAGCGGATTTCTATTAAAATTTTGTAAAATCTGAAAGGAGAAAATTCATTTATCCGGTTGTTCGAATATATTTTAACACGATAATTTTAGAAAGGAAAGAGCTTGTAAGATAAAATTCAGTATAGAGATTTAACATCTATAGTGTAGACACCTGTTAAAATTTAAGACGGGCCCAACAACGAGTTGACTGTCTGTCGGTCTGTACTTTCAATATGAAAAAGTGATAACTTAAAGATGCAAGACTTGAATATATCAAATTTAATATGAGATTTTGTGACTACAGTTGTAGTTCTTTGTTACATTTTTGTTTAAATTGTGTGAGAAAAAAGACATCAAAAACATAAATTCGATTTGGATATTATTAAAAGTTTGACAAAGATTAATCGCCAAGGCCCTCACCCAGGATAGCACGATAGATTCAGCAAAAATATTTAAATCACACGAAAAATATTTCACTATTATTATACGCTAGTAAAGCATTCTTTAGGATGTCAAGTTTATTAAATATTATGATAAAAAGGATACCACTCCTCCGCACTTAGTAAAACAATATATTTATTCAAGCAGTTAACTCATGCTCATGACATAGTTCAATCAATTTATCAAATTAGAAGCATCGTATGGATTTTAAGATTAAAGTAGCCGTCTTTAGTGACTAACTGTACACCCTCCATTTTAATGGCTTTAATTTAGTAATATCTAGCATTTTTTTATCAAAAATATTTCTTAACAAGAAATAACAATACAATTTTAAATAACATTTACAATATAAACATGGAGCTTTTCTAATTAGCTATTTACGTAATTTAAAAAAAAAATTAATCATGAAATTGATCTATTTGTTAAAGTTCAGCCAAAGATCTAGTAATTATGGAGGTACCAAAGTTTTATTTTGTTACATTGTTTTAAAATGGAATGTAAATGGGGACAGGTGATTATGAGTATATATTAAAAATCTTTTGACATTTTAAATAAAATAAAAAGGTACTAATTTATGCTGTGATTTGAGTTGAGGAATGCGTTCGTTTTTTTCCCCTCGTAACTGAATATACATTAAAAAAGAACATTAGGATTTTATCTCAAAAATGTAAAGAGACACGTCATCCTTAATAATTTATATGGCAGCCTTGACTTTTAATGATGAAATAGGCACAATGTTTCAGTCTGGGTAATTCCATCTATTTTTACTCGCATATGAAGTATAACAAAGAAAAGATATCGCGGTCATTAAAATGCGATTTTGAGGAATGTCTTCCTTTTTCAAACTCACCGAGTCCAAGAAGAACATTTTTAGAATTATATATAACTATGAACACGATACTACAGAAAAACTTTGAGTTAGAAAGGATGAATAGTCTTTAACATCATAACTTTCATAGTCTTTAACATCACATTTATAAATTTCTGTCAAAGTTTGAATGAAATCCATACAGAAGAATTACATATGCCCGCTTTCTGAATATAGTTAACACCATAAATGCAAAACGTAAAGATTCAGATGAATAAAAGTAGGTGCAAAGATTTAATATCAAAAGTATACACACCTATCAAATCTGGAATCAAATTCATCCATGGCTTATTGTTTATTAGCCTATACTTTTGTAACAATGCAAGTGCAGTAACTTTAAAATTCAATGACTTAAATAAATGAAATTTAGTACTTGGTTTTGAGACTACGATTGTAGTTCTATGAGTAATTTTGACTCGATTTCCCCAAATATTATTTAAACTAGATTTCAGACTGTTTGCCTACATATATTTGAGTATATACTTTTGTATCTGTATCTTGAATATTTTTTATTGTTTGTGCATGCTTCTTCAGTTGTTTCATATCATTTACTGTATGTTTCTATTAGTATGTGAGCAATTTTGTTTCATTTTTGCCCGTATTTGTGCATTTACTTGTTTCCCCCATTTTTCTCTACGTTTGTGCCTATGTCCTAATAGTTGAAATTTATTCTACTATTATTTGTGAATTGAATTTATTCTACTATTATTCTACTTACATTCGTAAGCCTTGAGGTATACTTGTTGGCACGCAAGGAATTTATACATCGGGAACCAAAAAAAAAAAAAAAAAAAAAAAAAACTCAGAATAGGGTTTTGGTTTATACATTTAGGTTTAAATAGCACATCCGGATTAATAGCCCGCGAGCAGGATTGATCTCCCCAAAACTTTTCCCCATTCTCCTTAATAAATATGATATGTCAGAGAACGCCTTAAATGGTATTGAAGTACACAAGTTAAGAAATATTAATTTGTGGAGAGAAGTAAGCATTTGTACTGAATCTGTCATGTCATCCTTGATGAGTTATTGGGCGATTTATCTTGGCATGCATTAATAACATGCAAATATCGAATTTTAAATGAGTTTTTCTCAACCGATTGAAAAAAATGACGCAAAACTATAAGTATTGTCACAAAATCACATCCCATATTCGATATATTTTAGTTATTGCGTTTTTGAGCTATCGCGTTTACATGTTTCTGCTAACACTTGTCATGGACAAGCCAGCTTGAGTCAGCGAATTTAAGCCGAGGTTTTTTTTCTCTTTTTTTTTGCTATAGCGCCATCTAGGGCCAAGAGTACGATTTAACTAATCACACATCGCATTCGCTTGCACAACTCTTTTTTGTAGATGAAGATCAACCATGCCCGGACCGTCCGTATCATGGAAAAGACGCGCTACCCCTATACCAGGACGCCGCTTACATGTTTCTGAACTTAAAGTTTGACAAACAAATTTGACTCAAAATTTCCCATATGTCTACTTTATAAATTTTAAATCTGTGTGTTGAATCTTATCTATCTAGCTCTCTTCGTTTTATAATTATCGCGTTAAAGTACATTCGAACAGCCGGACTTTCTTTGAATAAATTGTAACATTTGATGGAAATCTGCGGATTTGGTTTAAAGATCGTGTACTAAATTTCAACTATCTAGCTCAAAACGTTTTTTATCGTCTTTGTCACAAACAGTCAGACAGGCGGACATTTTCCAGAAATATGTTTTTCGAACTCAGAAAGATCTAAAACGTTGAGATTTGTCAAAATCTGGAGCTCAGATTATTAAAAATCCATTATTATATTTTCGGTATACTGCGTAAGAACGAAAGTAAACATTGCCAAAGATCGCATGAGAGTCTCTGTAAAAACGCCACACCCTTTATATTTCGTAACTATCTTTCACCATTGCTATGCAGGACATTCTCTTCTTTATTCGTGCGCCATAATTTTATTTTATAAGAGGGAACAGTGTGCCTGTTCTGCAGATTTCTATATGATATGTTCAACGAAGCAGTCTTTCTGAGATTTCAGTCGAAAATAGAAAGCTGTAAGAGCATCATACCATTCATTACTTATCTGGGTTTATAACTAACATTTTTTGTAAACTAAAAATTGACGAAATAGACCCAGTGATTGGGACTGATAAACTCTGCCCTATTTTTAAATAAAACCTGTGTAAAGAGTACTGTTTTTTCTAATGATACTTGTCATTGACAAGCCCGATGACTAAAGAGCCATATTGCATTTTAATACGAATTGTTCGTGCCTCTTGTTTTTTCAGTAGCACCATGTAGGGCCAAGAGTACGAGTTGGCTACTCACACGTAACAGCCCTTTTTACATGGCAAACTTCATTCCTACATTTATCCACATATCATAATTTAGATCTGGATCAGAGAACGATCACCTCAGAACCAGTACCCTCAGTGGTTTTACTCTCATCCTGGAGAACTTGATGACCACGACAAATTTATATGTATGCCAATCACAACCACACACGAAGGTCTTCGCCCAGCGGGGTTCGAACTCACAAACGAAAGGATGCGAATCCAACGCCCCACCAACCATCCTATTCCAGCCCTAGAATATTTATATTGCACCAGGCTACCCATTACACTAGCATTTTGAAAGAAATATGGAAGCATAGCACAGGCTATCATTTATGACTTGGTTAGAGATCATTAAGTTTTATATGAAATGGCGAAATCGATCAATAGCTGGAGCTTTTTTTTAGATTTCCAAATTATTTTAAGACACCTATACTAATTACAACGGCAATAAAAAATTATCTGTATTTGAATTAAAATTATAGAACATCCATTTAAAAAAGAACTATAATAATATCTTTTAAAGCACTATAAGGTAAAAATGCAACAACAAAATCTGTAAACTATATATTTTTGAAATTAATTAAAATCTATCATAAAATGTATAACTGAGTTATATAAAATCAATTAATTAATAGTTTCCAGATAATTATCTGTTTTTTTAGTACGACGAATTAAAAACATCTGCTATGTTTTCCCAATGACATGAATTTCTTAATATCGAGTCGGTTGCTACGCAACATAGAGGTAAATGGATAGAATGCAGCATTTGGTTGCTAAGCAACGCTTTTCAGAGTTTATTTTCACTCACAAAGAATAAACATATAGTTTATTGACTCACGAATTGTTTTGTTAAATTTTTGATAAATAGTATTAGATTTATATGTATTTAGAATATTATTAGTTATGGGCAAACATCACTGTTTTCAAACAATTGAAAAAAAGTTTATGAATGTATACTTGTATTTAAATTCAAATTAGTGATAAGAAATAAATGTATATTGAAGTTTCGTTTATGGAGAAATAAAAACATCTGATATAGTGTGTACTATACTATATTTGATAGATGTTATTTACTGTATTTTCATTTAAGAAACCATCATCAAGTCTATTTAATTACAGCGTTAAACCAAAAATTGAAATATAAATTTTTGAAATTTTTCTTATTTTGTATTATTTTTTCCTTGTCTTATTTTTTAGCAATTTATTAAAAAACATTTGCATCTTAAACAGATTTAAATTGATCAACGATATCAATAAAAAACATTAAATATTCATTTCAGCTTTTAAAAAATAACTTTAGAAGGAATCAAATCGTTTTCACTTAGCCATTGAAATTTTAATTTACCTTTGTATGCAAAAAAAGAAAATTGCTTTTCTGTTGAAAGACGATTTTTAGTTTATCTGGGATTTTGCAGTAATCTAAAATTCTAAAGCGTTAAAATAAATTCAAAAATTTCAGTGAATAATTAAAAAAACTTTTCATGGTATTATTTAACCTAAATGATATCACCCCAAGACATTTTGATATATGAAATTGTCGTGGGGATTCATCTGCCAGAAACTTTCTCGCATATTATCTAATAAATATACTTATGTGTTATTGATTGTACATTATTGGTGAACAACAATTAGATAAAACCTATTAGAGTGTGATCTTTAGCGATTAATCACCGAGTTGCTGTTAATACACAAAGCTCCAGAAAATCGAATGTGAGTGCGATATACTTTTGTCCCATCCTGTTTATAGTAAAACTTAACGCAGAATTGCAAAACCATATAACAAATCTCATTAATTTAAATTATTTCGTTTTTGATTTATGTATTTACACACTTGTGAAAGTATAGACTGACAGCCGATCGACCCCTTAAAGATTTTGATTTCCAATTTGATACATATCTATATTTTAGATGCTGAATCTGTCTATTACCCATTTAAATGATTTCATTTTGTAGTTAAATTTTATTTAGACATCCTAAACAATAGACTTTCTGTAGTAGTTCATTCAATAATTGATGAAAATCTACAAATTTAGGGAGTAGACCACATTCTAAATTTCATCTCTCAAGCTCAAAGCATTTTTGACTTATCGAGTTCGCAAACAACAGACATAATAACAAAGAGTGTATTTCGGACTCGAGGATGCAAAATGTGAAAATTCGTCAAAATATAGATATCGATTTTTTTTTTTTTACTATTACAATTCTTTTTCTTTGTATGCATACCAAAAATCAATAAATTTCTTTTACTCAAAAATTAGTAAATAAAATTTATTTCATAATTGAAAAGAGTCCATAGAATCTGAACATAGATATAGGTTCTCGTCAAATAGAGAAATTCTGAGAGGGCAAAGAGAAAAAGAGAAGATCGAAGCTTCAACAAAAGAAGAAGAAAAAAAAAATAATTGCATCACGTTTTTGGAAAAGAACAATAAGAATATTAAAACAGTCATTTTTGAAAGATGAAAAATAAATTTTGAATTGAATCCTTTGGTTTATACAGCAGTTCATCTAAGAATAAATGTTTAATATTAATGTCGATAGTATTTTTGGCATAACTTTCTGGGAAAATACTACTACTTCGTTCAGTTTCTGTGTTTTCGAATTTTTGATTTTAGTAGATTGGCAATCTGTTGAAAATTTTGAGTTTAAAATAACACAATTTTTTTTCAGAGAGGGGTAGGGTTCGTAAATAAGGAGAGAAATCAAATGACAACATGATGGATAAGAAAGAAGAGTGGTTTTATTTTTCAGTTTTGAACATGTTTCTTTAGTGATATTTCCAAAAATTTTAAACACTGCATTTTACGTTTTCGAGACCAAATTGAAACGTTGAATTTTTTCAGACACAAACAGCAATTGTTCTACTCGGAAAAAGCTTTATATCCTTTAAAGAACTTTAGCTGAAGGGGCAAAAAGCACTTATTACTTAATATGTTTATAAAAAAGTATTTCTAATGTGTGGTTTGATGAAGATTTTTGGTTGTTCAAGTTTTTTAATAATGTAAAGGTGAAATATTCAAGGTCTCTTACCACTTCAACAATAGTAAACTCATTGTCCAAACTTTAAGAATCTTTGTTGTATACCACATAATGTGATGGTATCAGATGTTACACGAATTTCTTTAAATCGGTCACTCGAATCGGCCTTGAACTTGAAATTATCTGACTTCCAAATTGAGGAACTACTGCCAGTTCATGGCGGGTTCAATAGATTTCCGAAAAAGAAATTAATGTCCACATTTCTTCTTTTTAATTTATTGTATTCCGATTTGATACATCCATCTCGACAGCTGGGGACTGGGTGATTTTAATCCTTCCTTCTTAATTTTTTCAACGGTGTAAAGAAAACAAACCGTTCTGATACCCTTCTGCATATAGTAAGCGTTGTTTGCCAATGGAGTTTCAAAATCTCCGTATTTTTGCGCACGCATTAGGATGAATTTGATTCGACAAAATAAGGGTGAGAGGAAGGATGACAGGAGGTGTGTTTACATTTAATAATGAAGTAAATTTTGGAAAGTTGCACATCCTTTCATCCACATCTCACCCCTTATATTGAGATGGGATCTTCCAAAAATAATCGTCTCAGGTTATTGAAACGAATAGCTCATTTAGTGAAATCGAGCATTAGACCTGCCATTATTAAGCTCGAAAATCGAAACAAAAAAAATCGGAGTTAAGACAGCAAAAAAAGGGCACATTTCCCCTCTCAAAAGTATATATGTGCTGAATTTGGTAGCTATAGATCAAATGATCAAACCTGATGAGAGCCCACATATAGACATATTTATTTTTTATTAGTAGAGATAGTATTCAAACGAAAAATTATCCACCGTAATTATTTTTTAAAAATATTATTTTAAACGCCTTTTACCACGTCACAGACAGATACATTGTTTGACTTTTCCCCTTGAAACATGAATGCAATCTAAAAAAATTTTGCGCTTCAAAGACTTTTAACAAACGTCAAATTTTTACCAGCGTTTCATCGCTTCACTGCATTATAATAAAACAACAAGACTGGAGAAATTTACTGCAGAACCAATATAAATGAAAGGAAAGTGGGAAAAAAGAGATTCATATCAACAGAGGTTCTTTTAACATCCACAATACAAAAAAATCTATTTGATAAATAAAACAAGCTAGCTATCTGGTTATTAATCAACAGGTTAAATAAAAACTCATTCACTTAAGAATGAAAAAAGTTGGACAATTCTCTTCAGTTTTCAGTTGGTTTTGCCATAAAGTGGATTGTACAAAAATAAAAACTTAAAGAGTAAGAAGTTTTTCAGTTTGGACATATTCAAATGGCGAATTATTAATTAGGCTATTACTGCCTAGGACGGTTAAGCTCAGAGATGGTCTTAAGCAAATTAGGAAAAAATGTTTTTTTTCTAGCTGTCAATTTAATAAATCCATAAAAAAAGGAATTCTATAAAATAAAAGAATAATATTAAAAAGCTGTTAAATATAATTTAGCAGACTTCTATAAATTTTATAATTTCCATTTAATTATTTCAGTGTTTTTAAAGGTCGATTTTTGCTTCAGAGATAATGTTTAATAATGTGAATGCATGCAGTCATATTACCATTAAATGAATAAAGAGTAAGGCCTTTTACCAAAGTTATTGATATAAAAAATAGCTTAACACAATTCTGTATTTCTCTCCACTGAGACTTATTTAAATATTCAAATTTGAAATATAATAAAATTTTATTTTATATCTGGGATGAAGAGAGTTAGTGATAAAGGCTTGGTTTCGAGCTACAGGGCCCCAGTTTCTATACCGATTCTGCTGAAAAATGTAATCGGATTTAGTGGACCTTAAATCCATTGGTACTCAATATGCTCGTGTTGGCATGAGGGGAGATTCGGAAAGGGGGGTGTCCCCATCATCTGATCCACGTGTATTTTGTTCCGAAATATATACCTTTTTGCTTAAAAGGAGGGAGTAAATGTAAGTAAATAAACATTCTATATCTAATAGCAGTTAGAGGTAAAGAAAAAAAGACGCCTATCATTTGTATAAAATTCTACTGCCTATTAAAATCAGAGGAACCGAAATTAGAAAAGAAAGCAAGCATTGAATGACAACAGTTATTAAATATACTGGATAATATGGAAGACGATTTCTCTCCGAAAACTTCCAAGTTCATCTGAACTTGAAGATTTGGCACGCGATTGAATTGCAATCTCAATGCCATGGTGATTGATAGCGTGTTCGCCGCTGAACAGAGAATAATACGAACGAGAATAATCAAGTTCCTGCTCACGTATTGTGGTCTCTCAAGAATAACTCGGCATTGTGACCTTGAACGAGGAGGCAGGAAATAGACCATTGGTCACGTGACACAATCGTTTTCTAGGACAAGAACATCTGTGGGGAAACAATTGACTAGTTTCGAAAACAAATGAAAAGGGGAAAATTGGCTGTTATTAAAACTTTGAATACATTTTTGAATTACTGCATGGGAATTTCAGCACTGTTGATTTGACATTCCGTTTGTTAGAACAAACTGTTGAACCCGCATTTTAGAATGCTTTCTTTTATAATCAAGTTTATGCAAACATCAGACTTCGAATTTTCTTTTAATTTTTGTTTATTTTGCCATTTTCGAATTCGAAATTGTTTACCCAAGAAATAAATTGGAATTTGTTTTCGTTTGATTAAATGTGGAAATTTACATACGAACTGTAAAAATTATGATAAAATTGAGTGAGTTATTTTTATTACAAATAGATAAGTAGTTTTTATTTTGAAGTGCTTTGTTTCTGTTTTAACAATTATGACATGAATATTGTCTGCAATAATTAGCTTGTGCTAACAACATATATAGAAAAACTTGTATATCAAAGCATAAACAGGTGTTTGCTAATTTGAATCGAAACTAAAAGAAATAAAAAAAAAACCCTGTAAAATGCAGAATGAAATACAAAATGAAAATTTAAAGGCCAAAATAAATAAGTAAAATTGTTCATGAGAAAATTTAATGTATGAAAAAAAAACCTTTATTCTTATTTTTTATTTTAATATTTAGTATAGAATAAATGTAGGCAAAAAAATTGTAAAAAAAAAAAGAATGGAATTTTAAATAAGAATTTAAAAATGTATAAAGATTGTTTGAAGAAATACTGTTTTAGAAGAAAAGTTGTCTATGCAATGAAGCAATTAATTTACACTTTCTTTTATCCACGAAGTTGGAAATTTAAAAGAAATTATTGTGGAATTTTTTTTAAATAGTGGAGAAAATTGTTTTTATAAGTTCTTTTTGTTGTACAGCAGAATAAATTAAGGGAAGTTTATAGGTATATTTCTAGAAAGAATACTAATTATAACATTGAAATATCAAATTAAATTTTAGTGATTCCTTTCCAATTTTATTGCTAATACAAACTATAGATGAAAAAAAAAATAACTTGGCAACTAAATAGTAATTTGAAAGCGAGGGAAAAAAATGCTCTCATTGTTCAATTATGAAACTAAATCCAAATGAAATCAGGTATAGGAAAGGAAACGAAAAAAGTTTCCATATGAAACAAAATAAATTATTCTGAATTTAAAAACTCTTAAATACATTAAAAAAACCCCTACAAAATATTTTTTCATTCTATAATGCCATTAATCAATTAATTTTTTATGAAACGCACACATCACTTTACCTGCGCATTTCTTGAAATATTTTTGCCAGAGAGAGTTATTTTCCCAAACCTCCTAATATTCTCTCTAATAAATTTGTCAAGCCAAAGAACGCCTTACTTGGTATTGGCGTATACCGTCGTTACGAAATGTTAACTTTAGGAGTGAAGTTAGCATTTTTACTGAATATATCGTGTCATTATAGGTGAGGTAATTGGCGATTAATACCTAGCAGGAATTAATAGATCCAAAAATCAAATTTTTTTAGGTGTTTTTCCCACTCATTTAAAACAAAAATTTGTCACAAAACTGCACTTAATCTCAAATTCTTAGAACAAAACTGATATAATTAAATCAACGTATTTCTAAATTATCACATTTGCTTATTTCCGAAAGCACAGACCGACAGATAGTCAACCCGTAGATGGGTTTGGTTCGAAATTCGACTGGTATTTTATACTATAGATGTCAAATCTGTACACCGGATCTTATCAATCTAGCTCTCTTTTTATAGTTATCGTGCTAATTTTTTTTGAACAGCCAGTCATACAGACTTCTAGTGAATAAATGTTACACCAAATTTGATAGAAATCTGAAAATTTTGATGTGAAAAACAGTATACCAAATTTCAATCGTCTAGCATAAATCGTTTTGAACTATCTTTGTCTTAGACGTATATTTTCCAAAATTATGTTTTTTGAATTTAGGAGAGTTTAAAGCGGAACTTAAGAAAGTGTACTTTGTATACGAGAAAGTAAAAAGAATAGGCATCAATTTTCAAGCAAATGATAAATTTTAGATCGGCCATATAAAATATATTGAGTTATGAAATTAATTAAATTTTAGACAAGAAATAAATGATTCTCATACAATTCTCTTGTAGACGCATTCCTCCTACAAGCGAAGTAATTGCAATGAAATCAAATTAATGTAATTTCAAATTAAAATAATTCCACAATTATCAACATATTTGGTATTTTTAGGATCGTTTTCTTCTGTCTTGTCCATTATTAACTTGATGAAAATTAGGGTAATTCGCATTCCTAGATTCAATCTTAAAAATTATGACTTTTTTTTCTCTGCTAAACAGATTTTTCCTTCGGAAAAAAATCCTTATCCATTTTAGATATATATGCTGTACTTGAGAAATGCACACTTATCTGCAGAGCCCGACAAAGGCATGGGCTTATGAAGTAGTTGCCCCTGAACCCCACATCAGAAGAGACCTCCAAATCAAATAGTAAGTTTAATTTACGTTTCTTTCTTTAAGGAACTTTTTTTAGCATTGCTTTTCAAAAACAAAAAGGGCAGTGGGGGACCCCTAAATAAGTTTTGTCCAAGGCCGCAATTAAGCTGAGTTGAGCCTTTTGCATCTGTTCTGAGAAAATAATAAGAATGAATTTAAAAATTTTCTTCAACTACCTATTTCATCATAGATTGAAAGTAGAAACTTTACTCATTGCTTAAAGGTTTTCTTTTCATGATTACTCATTTTAAGCAAATCTTCGATCTTCTCTCCTCAAAACTTTTATAATTCAACCAAATTATAGAGTCGCGGTGGCCTGTTAGGAAGGTCTTGTCTTCGGGGCCACGGGGTTCGATATCCGATTCCATAGAAGAATCTCGTTTAACCCTGCACCGGTTGCGCTCTTTAAAGTCACATAAAAAGTCGCGCGGATTACAATTGTAGTCCATTTTTAAATCAAAATAAAACTCCAAAATACTTAATCAACATTCTTTAATCAACTTTAAACATAACAAGGTACTTCTTCTTAATTATTCTTTAAACATCAAACTCACTTAAAGTTACTATTGTAATCCGCGCGACCTGTGCAAGGTTAAATGGGTCTGCTGTGCTTGAAATCCGTCGGAGCCCAATGTCTTTCCGCTGGTGTGGTATGTAAGTTTGAAAAGTGGATACCAGCTCAGTTGTCGACCTTGTCCTCTGACCGGGGATCAGAATTGCGAGATCCGTCCCCAAATAGCTCTTAGTGTTGTTTTAGAAGCGGGATGTTAAGATAGAGAATCTAACTAATCAAACAAATCTTAAATGTCAAAACTCTTGTAAATCAAACAAATCTTAGACTCCATCTCCTTAAAACACTTGTAATTCAAGTAAATTTTAAAGTTCTCCATAGAAGTGTTAATTTATTTCGATTTCAACTGGTCTCGGGGTGATGACAAATTGCAAAACCGATTTTCTTTATAGTATCAAAAATTACAAACTTATATGACTGATTCTTTGAAAATAAAAATCTGAACTCTCGTGGCATTGAAGACGTTTTTTAAGTTCCACATATTTCTGCAAAAATATAACACCTTTTTTTAAAAAAATTAAATGTTGGAGAAAGTTTCCGAGACCATTTCCTTTGGCTTAAAATAGTTAATGCTATGCATTCATATTAAAATGTGACACACGTCAAACGTTGCTTTCAAATCCTGAAGGCTTTTCGGATGCCAGTGAAAAGGGTAGTGTCCCTCAACACTGAGAGTAAAAGGCATGCGCAGTGACACTCACCATATAACTGTGACATCACATGAGGTGATCCGATTACGGGGCAGAGATAGATCGAGTTTCGGAATCGGAGGATAATAAGTTGGAGCTCCGATTCATATTAAAATGCAGCGTGCAGATGGGTCTTGTCAGGGTCAGATTAAGCCCTGTAGGGGGCCTTAGGCGATGCAAGTTTCGGCATCACCCTTCACTTCCTCAACTTCCATATAAAGAAAAGAAAATGTTTTCTAGTGATTTTAGTTTAAATATACAAGCTGTTTTTAAGTATATAAGTTAATATTATAACTAAGAAAGCATTTAATTGAAGTTTATCTTTAAGAAACACGTAAAATATTTTAATTTAAATTTTGTAAAACTATTTAAGCAGAATAACGGTAAATATAAATAATTTAAATATTTTTAATTACAAAATTATTGATGCGTTAATCAGTCAATTCAGTTGCAGAAAAGATTGGATTACCTACTTCGTTGACGATAATGTATTGAAATTTAAAAAGTTCTTGACTTTAATTTGAATAAATTCGAATATAGAAACCTTGTATGTCAAATGAAATCCTGAAATTAGATTACCTTAATATGCCCTCCTCCGCATACACACAAAATAACCTTGAAGCATCGAAGCTCCCCAAATCGTGGAACATTTAGGAAATTGCCTGTTGGAAAAATCTTACCCTTCATCTGGCACAGTAATTTAATTCGTTATCTTCAGTTAAAAATTCGGATTTTATTGTGGTATGAAAGTTCGTAAAGTAGGAAACCGCAATATCTACCATGATTAAACCTTCAGTACCATTTAGGTTGACGATGAACTTTGATTTGACAAATCAAAAATCAAAGAAATAATCATAAAAGTTAAATCAAAGAAGTTCAAAGCTGGAGAAAGCAATATCTAAAATTGTCTAATCCTATTTACAGACCAATCATTTAAGTTGACAGTGAAAGGTAGATTTAGCAAATAAAAAAAATCAAAGAAATGATTATAAAAGTAAAATCAAGAAAGTTCAAAGGAGGAGATCACAATATCCATCAGTGTCTTATTCTATATATAGTACCACTCATTTAATTTGACGTGAATTTTGATTTAATAGTTCAAAAATAAATGGAATAATCATAAGATTTAAATCAAAGAAGTTAAAAGTGAGAGACTGTGACATTGATAATTGTTTGATTCCATCTCCTATAGAACTACTCATTGACTCATTAAGTTGACTGTGAGTGTTGATTCAACAAATCAGCAATCAAAGAAATTATTATAAAAATTAAATGAAAAGAATTCAAAATAGGAGACTGCAATATCTATCATTGTCCGGTTCTACCACTCAATTAAGTTGATGTGAACTTGGATTTAACAAATCAAAAATCAAAGAAATAATCATAAATGTGCAATGAGTGAATTGTTACGTCTGAAAAATATATAAACAAAGATCTATTGCTTCTTCAGTGATTTTCATTCTTTTCCGCAAACAATTACAGAAGAATGTTAACATGCCACTTTGATTCTGCAATCTGCAAATGCAACAAATCTTGTTGATCATTAAGGATATTATTTTTAAAAATTCTACTTTCAAAAAAAGAAATTTCTCTGCAATCCCCACAATTATGTAAACATCTAAAAGAATGTTTTCGGGGAATAAAAACTGCGCACTAACTTCCCACAAACTGTTTGAAATCTAACTAGAAGGAAAAACCCATAACTGTCTCTCTATTCTACCATGATTATCCAACCAAAAATAACAACATCAAATATAAAAATAACCTGAGAGATGGGAAAAGCTGAATAATAAGTGTTATTTTCCCTTTAAATCATAAACTGATAAAAAGCACACACATTCTTATTTATCATGTTTTTTACGATAATCTTACCATTTCTGCAAAAAACAAGAATTGTTATTATGTAAGAAACAATGTATATGTAATATTTTTAGAGGAATAAGTAACAATTATGAAGAAAAAAATTAGATTATGAAACACGATCTTCATGACAAGATTAATGTCTGCTTTCCTTTCTAAGAGATTTATGCATAAATTTGTTCTTTTATTCTTGTCACATCACATGACGAGTTTGCCAGTTTTTCCCACCTGTTGGAGACTCTCAGATTTAACGAACGTTTCAGAAGTGTTAGTTTTTTTTTTTCACTAACATCAAAAGACGGAAGTTTATTTTTTATTCTTATTCATCTTCGGATAGTTTCTTTTGCAACAAATTAGTCAATGTTTCCTTTTATTGCAGACCATCAAAAGTTCCTTAAACAAGGTGAAAGTTTAAATTGCAAAGAAAATTATTTTGATATAAAATGAAGTTTGTAAATAGTATTAAAAAACAGAATTCACTCTAATGGTGAACCAAATTGTTATAAACCATTCTATATAGGTTTATACTATCAATAGGAAAAAATTCTCTCAATAAAGTAAAGAATGGTATTTTAATCTGTTTTGAATAAAGAAATATACTATTAAAAAATAACAAAGTTTTTTTCACTATCCCTATCCTATTTTTCCTATTTATAAATATCATTAATACATTAGAGTAATTTTGTTCAAAAAATTGTACTCTTCTGGGATCAACGCCAACTGAATTACAAAATTCCAAATTCTTTATCTTAAATAACTCCACTGCCTTTTTCAAGTGAGTCGGGTAGTGCTTATTTAAGAGGGTCATTAATTGTTTTTAAAATGATGACTCAGATAACATGAAACAATATAATTTAAATAACTGGAAGTATTTTTCTAATTGTAAATATATGCTTAGCTTTAATGGCTTAGAAATTAATTGTTGAGCTACGATAAGAGTGAACTCTCTGTATACTGTAATATAATTTCTGTATAGTCTTTTTACCTCTCATATCTGCTTTAGACTTTTTTGTATGATTAGTCCATAATTGTGTGTAACAGTGCTCATCTCATAAGGTAAATTCTGTTTTGAATGTATCTGGTGAAGGGGTGGGGTATGTTTTTATATTCTTGAAATAATGTCTTTTCTATGTTCGTATGTAATAATAAAAACTTACCTTCAATGTTTCTAATCAATTGACTCTGCATAATATGTTTCTCAAATAATAAAATAATAATTTACAGATACACACACATATTATATATATGTGTATATATATATATATATATATATATATATATAAATTGATATTTTGAAATAATTTCCTAATTTTTATTTCAAATTAGTCCATATTAACATTATAAAATGCTATCTTATTTCCTTATCTAATTACCTTTTTTATTTAATTAACTCTAACTCGCACTCAATAAAACTGCTGATTCTGTGATTCCAACACCAAGAATAATGGGATAAAAATCCCAAGCATTCATACATACTTTTCAAACAAACCCATATTCCCTTCCCGAAATCAACAGTGGCAAAAAAATCCCTAACAAAAACTTAAGGAAAACAAAAAATATAAAAGGAAAAATTTAAATGCAAATTTTTACTGTATATTATCAATGTGCAGGAAAAATATAATTAAATTTGTTTATCTGAAATCAGATTCGCTTTTTTCCCCTGCTTTCTCTATGCCAATTCTTTGACACATCACTGACTTTGAAACGATGTAGACCTTTGTATTTTTTCTCGCTATTCGGAAAATGTTCTTTGATATTCATACGAAATATTAAATTGCAGTTGAGAGGAAATTGAACTCATGTATTTATATTTTAAAATTAGTAAATATAGTCAAGCTAACTTTGTTACTTGCCTAGGAATCACTCATAAAATGAATTTTCGTGACGTAATTACTTAATATCATAGTCAATTACGAAATAATTTGTAGCCTTTTTTCAAATACAAAATAATTTTTGATATTGTTCTTTTTTTTACTCTATTTAATCCATTATCCACATTTCAAAAACGGATAATATTGTCGAATATTAATTGCCCACTGTTGGATTTCAGATTAAGCAGCTCTCTATGATTAATAAATTTACCAAATCATTGTAGATTAAAAAAATGCGATTAATTTAATTTGTAAAAATATTATAAAATGAATTAATAATAATTTTGTATAATTATTAATGATTTTTCAAATATTTTTGGTTGCTTTCATGCATGTTAATTATGTTCACTAGTTATTTCTTGACACACCGAGAATCTTATTAAATAATATTGCGGATAAACGGATATGTTACACAATAATAGGTTACAATTCAAAAAAAGTAGTTAAAAAAGGGAGAAAAATATATAAAAAAGAAATCTACGATCTCAGATTCCAAGTTATCTTGTGAGAGCCCTATTATTTTTAAATCATTATTTGTCCTAATTAATTTAAGTTCTCAAACCATTTCAAACAATCAACGGACTTCTCTATCGGTCTCTCAAGATAATTCCGAAGAATTCAGAGATGATTTGGACATCAAGTTGTTGCTTTAGTTGGTGATAAATCATGAAGTGTGACAACTTCCTGCATTATTTTCAAATAATCATAAAAACGAAAAATAGATCTTCAAAAGCGATAAATCACCAAATTGCTGCCTGCGCATTTTGTGGCTTCAGAAACCTCAAGCCCAAACAACAACATGTTATCACATGATAAAAAAAATTAGCATTGATTTCATTTTCGATTTTTTTTAAATATATTTCATGTTTGCTATATTTTTTCTAAAAATTTTAATTCAAAAAATCGAAATTCCGAATTTTTAATGCATTTTTCTTACTCATTATATAAAGAAGAACATATGAATACTACTAGTAACCAGTAGGATTATTATCAAGTGCTAATAACATTTAAATTAATTAATGACACGTACATAGTAGACCTTGATCGGGAAGACGTAGACGAGCAATAAGGTTAATGTCAAAGTTTTACTTTAATTTTTTGAACAAAATTTGTCTGACAAGACGAAACATTTGTTCATCATAGGTATCCTTGACATATTTTAAGACTTTAATGAAATAAAGAAAATTAAATGATCGTGTTCGAAAAATACAGCAAAAAAAATAATAAAGTATCTTGTTTAGAAGAAAAATGCTACTTAATGCTTGACCACCTTTGTTCATATAACGGAAATTAATTCATATACAATTCACTTTTTTAAAGTAATGAAACATAAATGTAAATGGAGTATAGAATTAGTTTTAAATTACTTTCAGCTTAAATAAAAACTTTATTTAAGCTGAAGATGCAAGATAAAGGTGAAATAAATAACATAACTTTATTCTTTTAAGTATATCTCATTGTTATTAATATTAAGAGTAACAAAATAAATCTTTTGCAGATTCTTCCCGGAATGAAATAAACATATCGTTTGCTTTCTTGATATCTTTGCCAATAATGATTTAAGTTATAATATGACTAATAATTATTTGTATTGTTAAAACAAAAATGAAAAAATATCTGCAGGTTTAATAGGGACTTTAATGTATAATTTTGATGTTCCTTCAGAATTCTTTGTTTTTGAATTATCTTTCATGATAAGTTTAATATCCGTATAGAATTCTTACAATTCCAGATAGACATGATGTTTAAAATCATTTTTTTAATTGATTAAATATAGAAAAATATTTATACTCTAAAAAATTATGAAAGATAATTTTTTGAATGTTAAGGTTTTGTGAAGAGTCATTTTTATACTTTAATATTCTCTAGTATTATCGAAGAACGGCGGTAAAATTTTGCTTAATTTGAGATGAAAAATTTCAAAGAAAAAAAAATATGGCCCCGAAATGCACTTTCCCATCTTCCAAAATATATATCCGCCAAAGTTAACAGTAATTGATGTAGTGTGTAATATTTAACAATAGATGACAACTCTAAATCTGTAGAGCGCCAGCACACACGCACACACATCCTAATACACATTCGTTTTTATAATAAATGAAGATAAATATTAGCTGCCTTTAACTACTCGTTTATTTGCCAGAATTAATGATTGCTAAAAATTTCAATTAAATATTTCGTATTTAGACTTAATTATTTCCACAGCAAAATATTTTTTACTTTACATTTTGATAGACATATAATTCGTACGATTTTAGAATCCCTGTGCATTTTTCTAATGTTCTGTCTATGCTTTTTTATATTCAATAATATAAAGAAAAAAGATTAATAGTGTTTAAAAATGGGTTGACTTCAAAATTTTCCCCAGCGTTTAGCTCTGAGGTTGAACCTTCATAGTAAGAACAACAAAATTTCATAAATTTATTAAATGCATAATTTATACTGAAATATATTCAATAAAAAAGATTATACCTTCATTATCAAGAGTGGAAAAAAAGACTGGATGAAAAATTAACAACATTGGTGAAAACGATTTGATTTTCATTGCAACACAAATGTAAAATGCGCTTACGCTTTACAAGCAAAATACGAGTAGAATTTTTTTTTTAAAATTAAAATTAAAAATAGAAAAAAATAAATGTTAAAACGTTAATATAATTGAAAACTTCTTTAAAAAAACGCAAATTTTTGAATTTTTGGATACAAAATAAAATTATTTCTGTTCTGTAATATTTTAAGGGATTTTCATGAAAAACTAATTTTGCTTTAAAATATTATTTCTTATGATGATTAAATTTCGGGTGTTGAAAAGTTAATAGTTATTTTTCTTGTCTTTCACAAGAAATTGTCTGTCTTATTTTGAATTTAGTGCTTGTGCCAAAATTCATCAAAACTGAATGAAAGTGTAGTTAATAAAAAATAATGTACAAACAAACTTAATTTAAATTAAATCCCAATTAATTGCCTAATTATTATTTTTATTTTACCTAATTTATATAATATTTTCATTATAAAGTGTTTCCTTATTTCCTGATCCCATTCCTCTTTTTTATTTAATTAATTCTACTTGCGGTCTATAAAACTGCTGACATAAGGATTTTCTCACACTCTAAGTAAAAGGATAAAAACTCCTAATGCTTACAACATTCTTAAAGACACCTAATTCAAAAATACTTAAGATTCCCCTTCCTAACTCTACGCATGTCAAAAGAATCTCTATCAAAGTCTCATGATAAAATCATTGAAAGGAAAAAATTTGATCTCTTTTGCTCTAGTGTCTAGATGTAGATTGATGCATCTTATATAATCGTTTTTTTTTTCCTTGTACAAATTATGACTCACCGGAACTGAAACAAATCGAAATTAAAATTTCAAAAGTCTCTTCTTTTCTATATCGAAGCATCTGAATTTTTTAAAAGCTTATTACAAATAGAATTACTCATATTCTTTCATTAAAACTAATCTACCTTATATATTTTTAAAAGTTCTCCGCCACCATTACTACGCTGATTCCAGGAAAACGAAATTACAGGTAGTTATTTTCAATGCAACGCACGTTTAGTCGTAAAATTTTAGGTTTTACATAAACTACAAAAACATGTAAGAAAAAAAAATTAATATGACGAGAAATCAATATCATTTTATGTTGTTTGAATAACATAAAACAACAGCTCTTTATTTTAATGTTTAATATATATTTTCTCTGTCAGTAAACGAAAATAAATTTAATCGTAAAATACATGGAGAAGAAAACATTTCTGTAACTTTTTAATTTCTCAATAAATTGTCAATCTGTGTCAAGGTTGTTTTTAGAATATGAAGCTAGTGAATTTATACCTATTACGTCAACCACAGTGTGAGAAAAAGATGCTACATTTCTAGTTCGTTCATGGCATGGTTTTATTTTTATGCTTTTGAAATGCATTCTCTGAGACTAAAGTTTTATTTTAAAACCTTTGTCGAATTCAATTTGCCGTTATGAAAGTTTTTTTTTTTTTTTTGCAGAACTGCCTTTTTTTGGGGAATGAAGAACTGATCTGACATGATGACAAATTTCCAGTTCCGAGGTTGGAAAGTCTAAGGCTCTAGATTCAATTTCACAGAAAGATTAATGTGTATGTCAAATGAATGTGATTTTATCTTTAGGGATCAACGTCCTTATAATAATAGGAGAGTGACTGCCAGGTCTCCACCAATTAGTGGCTTGAAACAATTTGCAGACTTAGCTATACACGTTTTAGGAAACCTTTTTTGATAAATTTAATTCCTCATTTTTAAGTTAATCGATGTGTTAATGAATTTTTATTTTATTTCTTTTGTTTTAGAAAATTTATAAAATTAGAATTTTTACTTACTTTTTAATGTGCTTATCAATAAAACAAGTAATATAAAAATTAATTCAATTCCTACTTAGGTTAACTAAGAACATTTTTATTTACCTTTTGTTAAATAATTATCAAAAAAATTATTGATTTTCACCAGAATTGAACTCGCATTCTTCACCTACACGAGAAAAATACTAAAATTCTTGCATTTTACTGATTAAGCTGTTGCCTGTTGGATTCAATTTGCATTTCAAACTGTTGAAACTCTATTTAAAGTCTTGAAAACTAATTAAATTTAGTGAATGAATTGATATTTGAAAAATACTGTATTAACATCGTCATCAATTATAAATTTTAAAAAATGTATTTGAACTTGAGTGGATGAATAAAAAGTATTTTATTAACGATTGAAAATTTGAACAAGATATATAAATAAATATATAAAAGGAGAGTGGGAATTCATAGTAGAAATTGAAAAAGCAACTAAAGCAATATATTTCTCAAAAAAATTAAGCATTATTACATTGTTATTAGTGAGTATTCTTCATGTTTACATATATAAGCGTTGTCGTGAAAAACTTTAAAGAAATACAAGGAATTTTAAAATATCTAACAGTAAAAACATTAGCTCTATCACAGTTTTTTAACAAAGCATTAAATTAACTGAATCCTATGAAGAAATATAAGGCAATATAGACGAAAATAAGCTAAAATTTTGCATTGAAAGTTAGCTGTTATGCATGAATAGTACACTGATGGAAAAAAAATCCCAACACCAAGAAAAAATTACTGTACAGTAGTGAAATTTTAAGAATACATTTGTCAAGGTAACATGTTTAATTGATTAAAGTTTCAAGATCACAGGTAGAGCCATTGGCGAGAAGAGCCATTTCAAATGTGAAATGTTGGTACATTAGTAACCGGTGTAACCGCCAGAATTTTGAAATGCAAACGTGCATGCATTGTATCGTACAGGTGTCGGATATCAGTTTGTGGGATGGAGTTCCATGCCTGTTGCACTTGGGCAGTCAATGCAGGGACGGTTAATGCTGGTTGTGGATGACGCTGGAGTTGTCGTTCAATGATGTCCCACACGTGCTCGTTTGGAGAAAGATCTGGTGATCTAGCAAGCCAAGGCAACATGTCTACACTCTATAGAGCATTTTGGGTTACAACAGCGGTATGAGGACGAGCGTTATCCTGTTGGAAAACACCCCCTTGAATGCTTTTCATGAATGGCAGCACAACAGGTTGTATCACTAGACTGACATACAAATTTGCAGTCAGGGTGCGTGGGATAACCCCGAGAGTGCCCCTGCTGTCATACGAAATTGCTCCCCAAACAATAATTCCAAGAATAGGCCCTGTGTGTCTAGGCCGCAGACAGGTCACTAGCAGGCGTTCCTTCTAACCAACAAACGGCTATCACTGCGACCAAGGCAGAACCGGCTTTCATCAGAAAACACAATAGATCTCCACACTGTCCTCCAATGAGCTCTACCTTGACACCCCTCACGTCGCAAACGGCAGTGGTTTGGAGTCAGTGGAATGCACTGTACAGGGCGTCTGGCTAGGAGCTGTCCTTGAAGTAACCGATTTGCAACAGTTCGTTGTGTCACTGTGGTGCCAACTGCAGCTCGAATTTCAGCTGCAGACGCAGTACGATTAGCCACAGCCATACGCCGATTACGACGGTCTTCCCTCTCAGTAGTACCACGTGGCTGCCCGGAACCTGGTCTTCTTGAGGCAGTACCTTCCCTTGACCACTGCCGCCAATACTCATGCAAAGTGGATACATTCCTGCCAAGTCTTTCAGCAATATCGTGGAAAGAAAACCCACCTTCTCGTAGCCCTACAACACGACCTCGTTCAAACTCAGTGAGCTGTTGATAATGGCTTCTTCGTCTTCTCAGAGGCATCCTTGACTAACATTAACCCACTACGTCAAATCTCTTGTAAATAACGATCACGAACCTTACAGCGCTTATTTAAAGCAAACCTCATTTGCATGCTCATAGTGTCGCTACTAGCGCCACACTTACGCGCGTAGCTCGAAATTTGAATCGACGTCAGATGTGTAAACACGCCTACCGAATTTCGTTTATATTGCACAGCTCCTTCCTAGTGTTGGGATTTTCTTTTCCATCAGCGTATAATAATCTATTTCTATTTAAAATTATCTCATACCCTTTTTTTTTTCTTTTTAATTTACTGAACCCTATTATTTCTATAATAAATATTTGTAATCAGAGAAGCTTTTTCTGTTAGAAAAAAATAATAAAACAGATGCTTTAGAGTTTTGGATAATTTTTCCACACATTTTTTTTTTCTTTTCATATTAAAGCGCGCAGCTTCTTTTGGGGGTATTATTTATTGTCTTTTCTAAAACAATAATTACCATCTGGTGATTTTTTTTCCTTTTTAGCACATTTTAATACAGAGTGTCCTAAAAAGTGTGCAGCGGCTTATGTTTACAAATTCGATAGAATACATCAAGACGATTATTTTGATGTAGAGCATATGGGATCCCCGAAAATAGCGTCAGAGTGTAATTACACAATAACTATGAACCCCACAGTTTGTATTCCGAATTGCGATGCAAACGACGATTGCAGAGCATGGGATTTCCCTAGATGACTGAGGTCATCACAACATAAACGGCAGCACGCCAAGAAAAGTACGCATGAAAGATATTCAATTATTGTTTATACAAGATGGTGTTAGACCTCAAGGCACTCAGTGAAACTTCGATCTCTTAACCGAGCATTTTCACAGCAGATTGGTCGGGGTAGATTCCATTGCAAAAATTTCCATTATTGGGAGGCCACCTTACTCTCCGAGTCTTATGCGACTTTTTTTATGGGAAAGTTTGAAAGCCATAGTGTATTTATTACACATAGGCATCAATACCAGACGATTTGAGAGCAGCAATTGAAACCGAGGTCAAGGAAATCGGAACACATGTTTTACAGAAAACAACTGAGAATTTTGATTTCAGACCTCGCTATGAAGTTTATACGAACGACTGACATTTCGAAAATCTTTTGCGTTGAAAGTTATTAATAGATATAAGTTTTCTCATTATTTTTTTCATGTCTTGAAGTTTTCATTGTACAAACTTCACAAAGTAATTAAAATATGGTGCTATATTCAGGGATCCCTCATATTATACATCAAAATACTCGTTTTCACATTTATATTCGAATTTGTAAATATTAGACGCTGCACACTTTGTATTTTGTCTTCAATATTTATGAAATGTAGGCTTTTTTTGTTTTTTTTTCAGAATCCAATTTTAAATTGGTTCCTACCGAATCAGCAGAATATCACAAAAAATGGCTGCCAGTGGTGTAAATTTTATGAAACTGCAACCTTATATTTATCTTTAAAATTGTGCCATTTAAGTGCCTTTTTTTTCAAATACAGGGTGTTTCCGAATTCTACCGACTAATTCAGAAGGATGATAGCAGGCTTCAAGAGGATCAAGAACCCCATTCAACAACGAGTCCCAAACTACGTTTAGTAAGTGAAAGTTGCAAATGTATAGGGAGTCAGAGAACTTATGGAAGCTATAAAAAATAATAAGAAAATAACGAATGGTGTTTCAACTATGAATTTTTTTTAAATGTGAAAACACATTTTTAAAAGTTTTTTTTTCATGCTGGTAACATGCGGATTTGATGATGAAGGAAATCGTAAATTACTGAAAACGAAAAAGGGGTTTAAAACATATTTTATAAATATCAAAACTTGAAAAAAAAAAATTAAAATGTAAGGAATTTTATATTCTTTAATTTGATACAAAAATAAAGTGTGAGAATTGGGGAGTTTTAAAGTTATACAATCAAAACAAAAATGTAAGAATTGGGGAGTTTTAAAGTTATGCAATAAAAAACTAAAATGGGAACCAAAAACAACGCTGCAACATCAGTACCGATGTTCGCAGAGAGCGTTGTCAAATTCGAAAGACAAATTCACAGCAAGGATAATAGGTATTAAATAAATGAAAAATTACCTGTAAATATAGAGTCGCTGGAGTGTTTATTCAGTGAAAATCACAAAAACAGACGTCAAAAAGACAATGGCGAAGAGAATGGCCCAATGAATGCGAGGATTAGGAATAAAGAAAAGAAGCCTTCATGTCTTCAAGAAAATTAAAAGCAACGAGCAAGTATTCATTAATGAGCATTGCATAATTGATGGTCATTGAACTTCATTCGCAAACAACAAATCAAATTTCACGAATTTAACTAAAATGCGCTGGTGCTCCATCATGCATTAACCAAATTTTCTGTTATACAATTGTATATATATATATATATATATATATATATATATATATATATATATATATATA
>JAPMOQ010013041.1:314815-361989 GCA_026543055.1 Argiope trifasciata | reverse complement strand
AGAACTTTAAGTGGACACAAATTAGCCCAAACTTATGTTAATGAGAATAACTTTAAGAAATAATTAAAATTGTGTAAAATGGTGCAGATCACAATTCGAATTCGAAATTTTAAACCTATCTAACTATGGAAAAACTCCTTTTTTTCATTGTATGAAATTTGAAATTAATTTTAATAAACATTTTCCTTTAGAACACAGCTTTAGAAACTAAATGAACTTATTGATTTACGATGTTAAAATTTCTCAAGATGAAAAAAAATATATCAAAGTTTCTAGTAATGAGAATTCAAAAATTGTCCATAAGCGTTACACAAAAACACACAAATAAGTTTTTATCTACTATTATTTTTAAAAAAATTGCCTTTAGAAAATATTCTAATTATAAGATTAATAAGTGAAAAAATTGTGTGTTAATACACAAAATATTTTTTTAACTAAAGCATTCCATTTTTTGCTATAGAAGTATTTGAACTTTTTAAGAATTGTTTTCTGTATAAAACTACTTTATGCCTGTTATTGAATAATTATGTCACGGATTCCATTTCTAGAAATTAAGATAACAATTGAAACTTTAATTTATTGCAGAATTCATTCAGTATGTCTTGTTGAAATATACTTTAAAATTTTTAAATTTTATTAAACAGACTATTTAATATCTGAATTATATCACTACATTCAGCATAAGTGGGTCGTCAATTTGGAAGAAAAATTGGATAAAAACATATTTTTTCTAAAATAAAATATTGAAGACAATTGCCTTTCCACAACCTTTGCGAATTAAATTTTCTTTATTATGGTCGAATAAATTAGACTTATCCATTTATTATTTTGCTACTTTATATATATAAAAAGTAAACCCAACTATGAAATCCCTTCTGAGAGGTTGCTTGGAGATTTATATGAAATATCAAATGAGAGAAAATTTATCGATGCTTTGTTGTTGTTAGTTGTTTTTCTTGAAAAGTATGTTATTTCGCCAAGTAAAGAATCGAGAATATATTCATAGTATTGGATGAACTCTTTATCCAGCATTCTGAATATATTCATATACAAGAATAACTATTTAATAAAAATTCTATTGTAAATTCAAATTTTTGAATGTTACAAATTAATGGAATTTTATCGCGCAGTCTGTGTTAAATACCATTTGCGTTATTATCAAAACAAATAATTAAATAATTAAATCGGAGTTGGGATTTCGAGATCGTTTGAAAATATTTAAACACATAATTAATTTTTCTGCTCGTCAAATAAAACGTTTTTAAGATTTTTATATATGAAACATGTTTTCTTCCTTTTTCCCATCAATTTTGTTTAATTTTTGTGATTGGAAATGCTTTCATTCCTCAATAATGCCCGCTGAAATATAATTTTGTTTTAATTTATTCAGTTTTAACTGATTTTTTAAACATTTTCAATGTATTTTTAACTTACATTTCTTTTTGGCGTTATGCAATAAAACATTTCACATTAAATAATAAAAGCTTTAAGAAAGAAAAAAAAAAGCTTTTAGTTTACAATCAATGAGCAAGCGCTTTTAACCATGAATATATTTGATTTTTTCCTATTTACAGAATAACTATTAATCTTCCAAGGTGACCTAAAGTATAACATGTTATTATCGCTCTAATTCCAACTAAATGGAGCATTTAGGTTTTAAATTCTGATCAGGTTCAACTAATGGAATAGAATGTATTAACCAAGCGAAATGCCAGACTGAAAAACAAACCGTTAACAGACTCGTGCCTAAGAAATTTAAATATAGGGGGCTGAATTTTCTTTGGGTTCATCTCTGTTTATAACAAAAGTGTTGAATTAAATATAATAAGAATTAAACTAAATCATTCATTCAAAACCAAACCCTGAGCAGGCTATACGAATACTTTATATGTCAAAATTCCAATGAAAGGAAACATTCATTCAATAACAAAATATTAAAATTCGAAAAATAACGAAAAGAAAGCGTATATCTCAAATTTAAAGGTAACGTATTACAATCCGACACCACACACATAAAAAATACTTTAAATTAGAAAAAATTTTTAGAAAATTTATTAAGTTAATTTATTATTGTTGTTTTTGAGAAGTAAAAAAAATTGAAAATTTTAAAGCTATTAAAAATGATTTTTTTTAAAAAATACTTAAGCTACCTTTATGTATTTTTAATACTGCTATTACCTATTTTCAAAAACTAAAAAAAAAATATTATTGTTATTAAAAACTTTTGATATATTAAAAAACCTTATCATAAAATTAAATAACCTAACAACATTTTCTAAAAATTAGAAATGTTTACTCGAAATTGAGCTATTGACTGAAATAGCACAAATTATACCAAAACAAAAATATTTGTAAAAAAACTTTCATTATTTTGCAACTCAAAAAATTTCTTTTTGTTGAAGTATTCCATTTGGTTTTAATGCAATGAAAAAGAATGATTTTAGAAAGAAGATTAAAGTTTCTTAAAAGCAAAAAATTAAAAAAAAAGAATTTATCCTTTAATTATTTACGAATCATTTAGGTGCACTTTTACATTTTTCCTTTAAAAAAACTTTGTAAATTAGATATGTTTTAAAATACAATTGAAATGATATTTCGAGCAAGTATTAATTAGGCTAGTAAGTTAATCCAAAATAAATTAGAATCGAAGAAACCCTTTTTGAAAAACGCCTCCACTAAATTTCAGTTTTAAAAAAATGAAATTAGAAAGAAAAAATTAAAATAAAGTTTTTTTTTTGTAAATAAATAAATATAAAAATTAAATTACTGTTTGATATTATTTTGCACGAATACATATATTGGTTCAATTTATATTACATTTATTTATAAACGAAATGAAAAATATTATATCCTACCTCAGTTCAATGACTGCTTTTCTTTTGTTGATTCCATTCTCTTTGTAAAATTTCAATCTCTATAAAGGATAAGAAATATTTTCCTATTATTATTATTAATACTCAGGCAGTTTTTCATATAATTTACAATTTTTTTAAAAAGCATTTATGAATTTAATGTTTTTTTCATTCATTAAAAAATTATAAACATGTAAAATAGTGACTTTGATTTCACAGTATTATCTTGACTCGAAAAGCAATCTATCATGTAGTCATACCATCAATTTTACATAAATCTTCATATAGTTAATTATGTGCAAGCAGTGAAAAGAAAGGAAAAGGGGAAGATTAAAGTAAATATGAAAAGTGAAAATTAAATTCCATAATTAAAATTCCAGCACAATATGAGTAAAACACTAACTACATGTAAATGTGGCAAGGGAATATTTATTCACATAATTTAACTATTTTAACTGATAAATAAGTCTGGATACTAGACTGTTTATATTTAACCTCGAAAAATATTATGTAATTTATACCCGTCTGTCTTACAATTCGGAACTAAGATTTAGGTTCATTATTATCTTTTTAAGAACATAAATATAATGAAAATGGCTTTCATCGTTTGAAAAAAAATTACCTAAGTTTTAGTGCTAAAACATAATAACATTTTAAAATTAAAACTAAGAAATATTCATTTTCAAAGAGTAAGCAGGCAGACACTTACCAATAAATTATGCTTATTTAGATTCTATGAAATTAAAGTATGGGTTGACTGGAACACTTGCAAATAGACAGTTCAAAAATTGCATTCAGAGATTTTTTTAAAAAAAATCTCTGGGGATAGGCAGTGCAGAAATCGTCATTCTTTATACTATTTTAATGTTTAAAAAATGTCAAAAAAACTGTTTTAAGTGCCACAATGCTTGAAAATTTTAAAATAGTCGACAATTATTCGTTTTATGTTTTCATAAGCTTATTTGTAGAAATTTTTTGAAATTTTTTCTTATTATGTATTTGTTTATTATCTTTTTATTTTCAGAATCTTTCAGCGCATCCTTTGAATTATCAATCTACAAACTTTTGAACAGCATTTTTGTTACGGAATTCATGGAAAATGATAAGTTTTATTATCTTGTAGATGAATTTGAAGATCGAAACACACTGTGGCCGTATGGAATCCGTAATTTCACTCCCCCCCAGGAAGTATAAAAATTATGTAAGGTACATCTTTAAAGATTATTTTATTGATAAGAATATATTTTAGTTTGTTCAACACAGAAATTAAGTACATCAAGAAAAGAAGTTTTAATACCCGTACTGATTCTTACCGGTAATAAAAACCTCCGGAGGGGGCACCTCCAAATTGGGAATTAGAAGCTTTCGGTATGGGGGTTGAATCTCGCCAAACCGGTAGGTACAATAAAGGTAGGGTATATGGCTCTTCCCATCGATGACAGGACGTACTTTCTACTGGGAAGGTTATACCGTGGCCGGTGATGGCCCTTAGGACTCAACCACAGTTCCTGCCAGTTTTACTGTAACTGCAGTCCTGTCAATCAGTATTTATTTTCGAGTGCCTTCGGGTGGAACGGAGAGTCAGTAATATAGGTTATCGGTAATAAAGGACATGCAATACGAAAATATGACAGTCTTTTTAATTAAAAGTAAGTGTTTAAAACGGGAATTTGCATATATTTCAAGTATGTTTCAGCTGTTTAATTTTTAAAAACTTTTATTTCATTTCAACGATTAAAGAATATATCATGCCTAAGGAAGATTTTCTGAGAACAAATTTTGAACTCAAGAGTTTTAAATGTGTTCCGCATCAATGATGGCGTCTGAGCAAATTTATTATTAAAGAACTGTTGGCATAATAGCATTTCACATCTGAATGACGATTAACTCCAATCATTAAACTGAATGATCTGTTATAAATTTTACAGTGCCTACTTGGTGAATGCCACGATTATGTCGTTAAAATTGTAAATCAAGAGTTGTTTAAATAATTTTTTTCAATGCAAAAAACAATTTCATTTAAAATATTTTAATCCACAAAATAGTTTAGTTTAGTTTAGTTATATTAACGTCCCGTTTAAAGCAACACGAGGGCTATTTCGGGACGGACCTCGTAATTTTAACCACGGTCAGATGACGAGGACAACACCTGAACTGGCACCCCCTCTCCACACCACACCACACCAGCGGGAAGACGTTTGGCCCGATAGATTTAACATGCAAGAGACCCTCACACACGACGGTTCTTCGGTGGAATCGAGTCTGGAACCTGAAACCCTCCGGTTTCGAAGCCAAGACCTTACCACCAGGCCACCATGGCCCCACCCCACAAAATAATACATTGTCTGAAAATCTATGTCTCGTAAAACTGAAGAAGATTGTTGTGCTAAAAAAATTTTGCTACCTTGAAGTTTCACACAAAAACTACAAACGATGCCAAGCGATTTTCAAAAACCTCAAATACAATTTGCTAAAGATTATTCATAATTTCAAAAGAATTGTTGAAAAATTAGTAAATTAATTTAAATTGAAAAATTAACTTAAGTATCAATTTAGAACAAGAAATATGAAGAATAAATAAACATTTTTTAAAGAAGAGTTTCTGTGTTCATCGACTGTTAAAATTTAAACAATGAGTTTCGATTTTCGATTGTTTTGAATTAACTTTTAAGTAACAGGAAACTTCAAATTAAAAAAAGAAATTTTTTAATATTAATAAGATTATATGAATCTTTAAATATTAGGTTGTTCGGAAAGTAATTTCGTTTTTTCCCGACAGAGGATTTAATTGCATTTTTCGCACCCAATTTCATACTTAAACCGCAAAATCATTTTATGTTTTAAGAGCTGATATAGCAAGGCTTGAGTGTGAAAAAGTGCAGCTGATTCTTCGCCGTAGTTTTTGGATGGTGCCCTTTTAAATATGGAGAGCAATAAACAGCATTTTCGTCATTTTTTTCTTTTTTGCTATATAAAAGGTAAAAATGCTGTTCAAGCCAGAAATGAATTAGCCAATATGTGTGGAGAAGATGTGTTAACAGTACATCAGTACCAGAACTGATTTGCAAAATTTTTCCTTCAAACGAGGAGGCCAAAAACCACCTGGATCAGTTTTTTTTACAGCAAAACTTTTATGAGCGTGTAATCATGTTACTACCAAAAATATGGCAAAAGGTATTAGACCAGAATGGCAATTTTATAATTTAATAAATAATTTATTCATTAAACGAAAATTTATTTTTATTTTTACAAAAAAAAAAAAAAAAAAACGAAATGACTTTCCGAACAACCCAATATCTATCTTCACCGCATTTTGGCTATTTTAAATCCATTTGCTAAATAAATCTTAGTTGCAGATTGGTTATTTGCTTCGGCAATATTGCTCAAAAGCAAAGAAAGTGAGGCTTTTAATTAATAAAAAAATAATTTTTTTAACTTTCGCGAAACCTTTATTTAATTTTTTCGTCATTAATAGATGTTTATCATAATTTAGGAAAAATATTATTCTCTAGTTTGGACTTGCATAAGGAACAAAAATTTAGATTTTATAAGTTTATTTATATTTATTATATATAAATATTTGTTATTTTTTAAAAGATATTTCAGATATGTATTTAAGATATTTTTAAAATTAATTTCCGATTTTCGCCATTCCTGTGAAGATTATTTTGCATTGTTGTAAAATTTCAGTATGGTAATAGACTATTATATTATTAAATTAAGAATCGAATTCTTTGGCAAAGGTAAGTACGAAAGGCCATCACTAGCAAGTACTATAAGATATGCAAATGAACATTCCGGTCAAAAATTGACGGAGCACATAGTCTTAAGAATCATAAATGTAATCCTCTTGTAAAAACAAATCTGTATCTTTATCTCTAAAAAAGAACTTAAACAGTTTATAAATGCCATGATGCCTTTTTCTAAAACAACTGCCCTCCTTTTATAGTTAGATTTTGTAAAAAATTTAACGTTTTTTATATTTCTCGTATCTCTAAAACTGGACATGACCAAGACTGGGGAACTTGTGTTTCCAAAATAAGTGTCTCATGTCAAATTTAATCGTCAAGTCGCAAGAAATTTTTCGCTACAAAACGAAGAGAGTTAGATCAATGAAATTCGGTAAAGTCAATGATCAAAATGATCATCTAAATTGAAGAACCTTATCAAATTTGAAACTAACTCCTTTAAGGAGTTGACCATATATTGATCCGCATTTTCTCATGCATGTTAACGCAATGATTTAAATAAATGAAATTTTGTGTGGGATCGGGCAACTATTGTTGTAATTTATAAGTTACATTTTGATTCCAATTGGTCAAATAAAAATAACACTTTCAAAATGCATATTTATTTTCTGGAACTGATAGCAAATATTCATCAAAGATGGCACATCAAGATTCGTAAAAGCACATAATTCACTTTAAAAATTTCTTTTTCTTCAGTATTTTTTTCGTCATTGAAATATCAATAATATAATAGTACCTGCATTCACTGATTTCTTACGAAGCTGTCATGTATTTAATTAAAAATCTGAGCATTCGTTGCATTAACAACCATGTCGAAGATCCACACATTTTTTGACTATATAGATAACACCTTTTATAGTGCACAAGAACAAAAACTACCGATGGTTCTTCAATGTTTTTGTTATGGCATCATATTTTCCCCATTGAAAGCACGAAAACATAAGCAGGATCTTCTCATGACCTGGCCATTTTCCAGGTTTTAAAAATATTTAGCAGAAATTTCCTAACTCCATGATGTGCAAGCTTTCATACACATTGACGTTATTTTAACTCCTCATGTCGCCAAAGGTTACTTTTCACAAATTATGAGTTTTCGTTAAAAGTTATTTGACTTTATATCATTTGCTTAAAATAAATAAATAGATGTAAACAACTATAACTGATGCTTTACAAATTAAATGCGCAGTCAATAATTCAAAAGAGTTAACATTTCCTCTTAACTTCCACAGTTCTTTTGGCAGTTCGGGTTATTTTTTATAGTTACCTTTTAATTTCTGTTAATAAATTAAAAATTATTATTTAAATATATTTTTAGTATAAAAATTCATAATAGTGATTTATTTTCATAATATTTATAAAAATTAATGAATTATTTTTTAAATTGGTGAAAAGTTTAGTCATAAATTTACAATGATTTAAATTGTTATAATTTTTTGTTTATTAACATTGAATTAAAGTATTTTTCTATCATTCCCTATTTCAAAATTTAGTATTAATTAATTTCATATTCATACATTACAAAAGTATTTATTGTGTTTTAGACACGTTACAAATTTTAATTCTTCTTATACACCTTGGTTTTGTTTGTAATCCCTTTTTTGTTTTCCCTATAGTACATCTTTATGACCAAGTTTTGAAAATCGGTTTAAAGATTATGTAACAATATTTCTTCACGGTACTGTTTTTCAATACCTTCCCTTATTAGCGACAGCAAAGTTTTTTTATTTAAAATTTGTTGTAAATAACATTAATTCAATTTCTGGACCATTCAAATTGATTATTATTTTTAACGCTATTTATTGCAAAACTGACGAGTCTAATTTGTTAATTTTTCTTTAAATGCAGGCTTAATACTCCGTAAATCTTCTTAGATAAGACTAAGCTATTGGATACTAATGCTTGCATGGTAAACTTATAAACAGTTGATTGAAAAAATATTCTAATGTTTTATCATCGACTTAATACATACTTTTAGTCTTTCCAATTGGTTTTTATTTCCTCTCAAACTGAAAATAATTTACTGTCGGTTTCTTCTTTTTTATTTTATTTATTAATTGTGCAAACTGTCATATCGGTAACTCAGGTAATGAAATTTCCAATAGTGCCTTTTTTCTTAGTAGATTCTGCTAAACAATGACTCCTTTCCAAAGTTTACTAAAAAAGTGTTGCCCTTTTTATTCTTTTAATTATTTATAATAAATAAGATAATTTTTAAAGAAAAATCGTAATATGCTTTTATCTATTGTTTAGCCCTTGGCTTCAGAATTTTGAAATATAGCTATTTAGAAAATTTTATTGCTTAACACGTTCTTTATTACTTAACACGAAATTTTATAATCAATCACCGGTGACTGAGGATATAATTTCCTTTCATATCCGTGAGTCACTGGTGACCTATTTTATAATTTTTTTTCTTCAGACCACGTCAATCAAGGTTGACACAGTATATTTTTCATTTCAGCTGTGAAGACATTGTTCACTGTGGATAAACATTCGAAAAATGATTTTCTCTTCATTATAAATATTTAAATATAATTAAAAATATGATAAATATTAATAAAATATGCACTGTTATAATATACTTTTCTTTAAAAAATTCTTAAGTTTATTTTAAATTAATCAAATTTCAACTTAAAGATCACAAAGTAAGGAATTTAAATACACGTAGTCGTATCTCAACTTCAAATAAATCTCTGGTTGTCTCAGTATCAAAGAAATCTTATACCGGGGGCTATAAGGAAAGGTCGGAAAAATAGATTTGACGCTTAACGCATTAACTACGTTTGTAATGTAAATTTCAATGCGTTAGATTAGTCGATTGGTTGTCTTTTTATGGAACAATGATTAGCAATGGCCAAGCTTCAACAATTAAACTAAAATATGAATTTAAAAAAAATTAATAATTATAAAAAAATGCTTTAAAAGTAAATGCCTTTTTCTGAAAATTGAAAAGTATAATTTGCGCTTGAATATTTTTTGACAGTAAATCTTATAAGTATTTTTAAAAAATTTAAGTTAGACTAAATATTTCTAATAGCGTTTTGTAATTTATATGCTTTACATAATTCTAGACATAAAATAAATAAAAATCTATACCTATACTTATAATAAAGCTCAATGTGTGTGTGTTGGCATTCTACAGGTCAGACCGTTCCGACCTACAGGCACAAAATTTGGCCCAAGCACACCTTGGAAATCGGCATTGTGCACCAGGGGTCACATTTTTAAATTCTTAATTAAAAAGTAACTTTCCTGCAAAAAACTTTCAGTTTCTCACCAAGAAAATGAGTAAGGCTTCAGACTTTTTCGCCACGCTAACAAGGCTAGGCTTAATGAATTTTTGGCCGATTATTTCGAATGATTCTCTTCATTTTCTTAGGGTTTGATGGTTTAAAATTAAAGATTGTTAATTAGTCGATCTTTCAGATTAATTCTGAAGCACTTTCGAATTCAAATAAAACAGAATAAAGGAAATTAAAAAATTTTAATCTGCTTAGCTTTACCCCAACTAGCGTGGAAAATTCCGCATTTACGTTACCATAATTGGCGTTGGAAATTCACACATGCGCATTGATTTCTGATTGTTGACAACTCTTTTTCAATGGATGCAGACTTGGTTTTGAAGGCTTAACACGTTTTAGACCAATTATTTCAAACGATTCAGTTTATTTTCTTAGTGTTTGATGCCTTTAAAACTGAACATTGTTATTTAATCGATCAGTTCATGATGAATCTGAGAAAATTTTGTTGGAATTTTTTTGAAATATTGCATAAATTAAAAAAGATATTCTTTAATGCCCTTAAGTTTTAAATACTCAGCGACTTTGTTTGCGATTCTCATATTTGAAAAATGTTATTCGTTTCAGTAAAAAAAATTCTTATATTATTTACAGATTAATCATTTCCACTTTAATTTTAAGTATAAATTTTACAGGTGCTAATAGAAAATTAGAGAGATAATATTACGTTACGGCTGAAGGCCTTGTTAATATTATGAGTGAATTATATGATTAACTAAATTTGAAGCTATTAAAATAGGAGTTACATAAAATACTTAATTATTAAAATTTTAAAACACTAAGATTAACTAACCCGCTGGTCGCCAAAGGCGGCTAGTTATTCATAGAATAGAATAATGCATTCAAGCAAAACTACAGTAGATAGAATAGCATTTTAATTCTAGGAAGGCTCTAAATAGAAATAGATTTAAATTAACAGCCACAATAGCAACTATTTTTATATTTTTTTATAAGTAATTTCAAATTTTCTATAAACGGATTTTTACTTAATTCAAAAGCTTTTAAAGAAAATTATTGTCTTTGGAGTTATATTAAAAATTATATTTGCAACTAAACAAAGGTGAGAAGAACAAATAAAATATATGAGGCTATATCAACAGGTACCTTTTCGTCACTTTTCATAGAGAAAATTTTGAAACGAAGAATACATGGTTCGATGAGTGAAGATAAATTTTGACGCGCATTTGAATTTCTTTCAATGCTTTTGGGGACTTAAGAATTTCGAATAATTCCTGTAACATCTGACATCGATTGTATTTATTTTTTAGAAGTCCTTATAAAACAGTTCAAATAATATCAATCAAAAATGGCATCGATGCATCATGAATTTTTTTCTACAAAATAGAGTGAAAAAATATTTCAAGATATATTCTTAATATAAATAAAACGTTTCTTTTATCAGAGAAAATAAAAATTTTATTCAAAATGTAGATTACTTATTTAAAAAATGGTTAATTATTGTATTAATTTTCAAAATTACTTTAAATGTTGGAAAGAATTTGATTAAATGTTTAAAAATATTCAAAACATGTAAAATTTATTTTATCTTGACTGACAACGCATTCATTTATTATTCAAAAATATTAATTTGATCAGTCTATTTTGTATCAAACTAGGCTCAGAATTTTTTTTAAATTCTTTTTTATTTAAGGTAGAACTTTCCAAAAGATTCGAAGTATTAAAAAAATAAATTAAATTGAAATTTTACATCGAAATCAAATTGATTTTCAATCAGAAACGAAGAAATTTCATAATTACAGGGATCTGGTAATACTCCTTATCTTACATCCATTTGCTTTTGCTTCATACTTTAGTTTAGAATAGTAAATACAACAAGATTTCGGTATATTCAGAATTTCATCAAAATTTTGAAAAAATTAAAATTAAATTAAATTAAAATTAAAATAATTGTCAAAATATACTTGCTGAACGAATAATAAAATTTTCAAAGGAGAAAAAAAATAAAATACTAAAAGTGTATATTTTTGTAAAATTTTTCCCTCCTTTGTGAGATAGATTATTTTAGAAAAAGATATTTATCTCAATTTAAATGTTACTTTATTTAGTTTACTTAATTTTAATTGATCTGCATTCATTTTCCTTTATTTATCTTTTAAACTCTGAAGAGAGTAGCAGGCATAATTTTTTAAGTCACGATATGCTGAAAACTGATTCTCTTATGCATTATACCCCCAAGTCACTGCTATGAGTTCTAAATCCTTACATCATTTCATTATATTCTTTCCGGTTTGATATATTAATAAACTATATATATGAGGTTTCAATGACAATTTATAAATTTAATGGAAATATACCACATTTTATTTTGAAATTATATAACTCATAATCATTTTATGATATGATGCAGATTGAATACTCTTACATGAACAGATTAATTTTTAATGAATATACTAAATTTAAAATTATATAAAATATTGTTAAAATTCTCACAAATTGATTTCATTTCTATTTTTTTTAAATATACTATTGTATTTTTATTGGCAACACATTCATAATTATTTTTCACTATTATCATGTGAGAATATGATGTAGTTTCGGTTTGATGTTTTTGGCAACAAATTGTTGAAACCTCAAAATTCGTAGGCAACAAATTAGCGATTTATAACTTTTGAGGCATTCATTTTTCGCTTTTAGGGTTATTAATAATGCAGAAGGTTTTCACATTTGGCAATTTCTCGCCAACTAAAGTTACAGTTTGATTTCCAAATTATTCATTCTCTGAATTCTTACAAATTGTCTTAATTATTGTAAGTCACTAACCAGTTTAAAACGATTTGAAACCATCACGAGACTGTCAGATTATTGAGTCGATATTTAAAAAAGCGATGGGTTTTTTTCCATCTCAAAATCGGTCTAGCTCCATATATATATATATATATGTGTGTGTGTGTGTGTGTGTGTGTGTGTGTGTGTGTGTGTGTGTGTGTGTGTGTGTGCGTGTGTGTGTGTGTGTGTGTAGATTCAAACCGGTGTAAACTAGTTAATGACACTTAAATTAATTAAGACGAATAATGACTTAAAAAATAATAATGTTGTTTTCACATAATAATTTGAACTTTGCGATCGTATATTTAATTTTTATAACTATCGTAGTCAACAGCAAAGCCAAAGAAAAAAGAAAAAAAATAGAAATTTGAATTCTGTATCTTAAAATTCACGATAAATCAAGTCGTGAAATAAAGATTTAATCTAAACTGTTACTTACCGCAGGGGATAACTTAGAAAGTTAACATTCCGTTTACTTTGATGTAGATCGGTGATGCTGTTATAAGACAAACGTCATCCACGATCTGATAGCTTATTTACATTCGTTTTACAAGGTTATTCAATAGAGGATTCTGAGCACATCGTTGTAGCCTTGAAAATAATAAATTCGGAGTAGTGAGACGATATCATATTATTTTGAAATCTTAAAAGGTTTTCTAAATTTCAATTGAGAACACAGCAAATTCACTATCACTGGAAAAATTACGTCCAGAAGAGTCTTTCGTGAATATTTTGCAGTTTTATCAGTGAGTTGAATTATTCTAATATTTATAATAAATATTAAAGAAGAGAAAAATAATTCAGCCTTGATGAAAAGGATTAATACGGAGCATTTTTAATATGCCGAAAATATTATAACAAAAATTAATGTAATACTCTAACGAAATTTATTGTAAAACTGCATTGTACAATAAAAGTTTAGAAATAGAAATAAGTTATAAAATACATGGCGTAGTATAGTATTTCGATCAGTTTTATTAAAATTAGATAAGTTTACACATAAATATTTTAATAAGCACGCATATGGACCTTGATATTGATACGTTTAGCTCTATTTTTGTATATACACCTTTTATCCATAGCTAATGTCAGTCTACTTAGAATTAGACATTCCCTGGGTGACTGTGGTATTTATTCTTGTTAGATTTCGGTATTCATTATAATGTTTGAATGTAAGCAATATTTTGTAAAGATATATAAAATCTGCCCTTTAGTTTAAAATTCATAATCACGTATTAGACTGAATTGTTTTCTGAATTAGTTTAGATGTTTGATAAAAATACCGTAAAATATTTTGATCTCTATCAAATTTAATAGAGCATTACAGGAAAAACTGATGATCAAACCAATTTACACACTTTTAGATTGTCTATATATAATTTCCTTTGAAGTTGGTTTGTAATTTTGAGCATAATTAAAATATTAGTCATCAGATGAAAAAATATTTCTCTTTTCATGTTCATGAACAAGTTATGATTCTTTTTATCAAGACAAAAATGTAGAAATTTGTTGCCAACTGTATTCATGAATTATGTTGCTTTACATTTACAAAGTTTAAATAGGTTACTTTAGCTAATAAGGATCAATTAAATATATGTGTGCATTTTTAATCAGGATTTCTTAGTCACCTTTTTGTCAACGTATCCGAAGAAAAAAAAAGTCTAAAATGAATATTTTATTAAAAAATTTTAAAGATTTTCTTCCTTTATGGTACTAATAAATTGCTAGCTTTTTCCGGTTATTGAAGTTAGTGCCTAAGGGGTTTTTTTTTGTTGCTGTTGCTACATGTTAAAATTATAGTTTCTTTAGGATTATTGTACTATTTCCTATTTTGTATAATTATTGTTATTCTAACTGCAATCATTCATGAAGTTGAATGAGTGAAAATATTTACCAATCTAAAATGAGTAGATCATCGGAACTTCAGTCAAGAATTTTAAAATTAATTCCAGATATTTAAAAAGAGGAGAAATATCAAATCGAAGAATCAAAATAAGGACTTGTACGCCTTACCATTTTACGATTAACAATGAAATTGCTTAACTGTATAGAAAAATTATTAATATGCAGAAGATATTATTATGCAGAAGGTTCGAGATTATTTTCTAAAATCGAATGCAAAATCAGTACAAACGGTGTATGGTTGCTAAAATCTCGTCTCAGCGTCATTGACTCCTTTTTTTTTCTTTCTTTTTTTTTAATCCGAATGTATAAGCGAGTATTTTTCTAAGAATTTCACACAAATCATGTTCATCAGTGCAAAATAAAGTTGAGCACTTTTAGTCACATTGTACTTGCAAATAGTTGGCACGGATTACCTAGGTCTTATCTTAATCGAAAATGTCATTATTTCTTTTAAGATAAGATTTGAAATTATTTAAGCATGTGGGGCTTCAATTCTTTTTTTTTTACTATTATTGATTTTCATTCGTTATTTATAATGGACAGAATACATTTTCTTTTCGGCTATTGTGATGGTTTAAGTGTGATTTTGATAGACTTAATGCAATAAAAATTTATTTTGCAGATTTTCCTTTCAGAAAATTGTCATTTCAATAAACTCATATTCCTTTGTCAACTTAAATAATGCAAATATTATACTGATTTACCAAAATAATTTGAATGATATCTAAATTCAGTTTCTGTTTTAAAATTTGTATTTTCTTTGTCAAATGTCGTCACATCTGTAGAAAGATGATCTCGAGAATGAAAGCAGTTAAGCAATTTATTAGATCTAACATTAATCAAGGACTCATCTTCTCATCACAAGAAATTCCTTCCTAATTTTATCTATCAGGGCCATAAATGATTTTAAAAAAAACTAAATCATGAAGATGCTAGCAATATATTTACTATAAAACAAATAAATAAATTTAAAATTTCAACCGAATTCCTAAAATTCCCATAACAAAATGTATTTAACAAATTAATTAATCAATTATTTTTATTATTTAGTTTAATGTTGATCAATAATCTAATTTTTAATCATTATCACGTCTTTTTTGTTCTTAGAACAATTTGTGCAAAGTGATAATCTTTAAGCTCAAACCATTGTCACCATATGTTTTTAATATTCGTGTTCGAGCAGATAGAGTTAGTACTGAGATCTGAAGCAGAGCCAGTAATGGTGAGACGTCTAAAAAAGTTGTCTAGCACAGAGGTACGAACAGTGATACAATTTCTAAAGGCCAATAATCTGTCCCCATTGGACATTCACAGGCAAATCGTTGAAGTGTGCGGGAGGCGAAGCAATGAGTATACAACAAGTGATAAAATGATGTCATTCTTTTGAAAAGGGCAAATATATTGCTGCAAACTTCTAGGTGGGAGGTTTCGAACCACCTCCCATACGGCCTATATTTGGCTCCCTGTGACCATTTCTTTTTCTCGACTTTGAAGAAACACTTAATTATAACAAGGTTCATATCAGTCGGTGATGTTCAAAAAGGTGCCGAAAACTGGCTCAATAGTCCAGGACCTGATTATTACCAAGATGGATTAAACAAATTGGTCCAGCGATGTGGTAAATGTCTCAACAGGTTTGGTGATCATGTAGAGAAGTGACCGTCACATATATTTCTTAATTACCATTTGTGTCCTGTGTCTATTGTTAATAAAGCATTTTTCCTTTGACTTGTAATTTTTTTTTTGCAAGTCCAACCCCTCGTAAATAACAAGATGTAATAAATTATTATTTGGGCAAAGAAGTCTATTTCAAGGCCTCGTTAATCAACGTTGGAAAAAGCTGCTTCTTCTGCACATAAAAGAAAATGTTTCGTGGGGTTTTGAATAGTTTAATTAAATAAACGCCCAGTTTTAAATTCGCATAAACAATTTACTTTAATTCTTTGTAAACCTTATTTTACTTTTTGTAAAAAAAGTTTTGAGGAGAATTTTAAAAACAAAAATCGTATTATAATATAAAAGACATTTCATTATAAATTATAATTAAATGCAAGAAATGGAACTATTCAGTACATTTTCGTTACTAGTCGATGTTTTTGTCATATCGCGCCATATAATTTAAACCATCATGTCCACATGAGATTTCCCATTACTATTCAATGTATTTTAAGAATGTAATTGATGTACTTAATTCGTCCAAATGAATCATATTTGTACCTCATTGAGCCGACATAATGCAGCGTTCTGGCGTAGAGGTAGAGTCTCTCCTGTGATCTGGATGTCCTGGATTCGAGCCCCGGTTTGGCCAAGGGCGTTTTATCAGTGATGTATGTAAATGTGCCCCTCTTTAAAACGGAGTTGTGCAAGAGAATGCGACTCCAGAAGTAACTAATTCGTTCACTTAGTCCTAGTTGGCACTACTGAGAAAATAAGAGACACTCACTCTTTTTAAATCGTTGACAGGTAACTGTCAGCGGGCTTGTAAAGTACAATATAGCTATCCTTTCAGCCTAACCATTGAAATTACGTTTTTTTTATAATATGCCCACACAAAAAAGAAAGTTCCATAGACACTAATTGGACGACGGAAATGTACATTTTTATAGAAAAAAAAATAGTAAAAATGCTAATGACATTCATTCTTGTTATAATCTATTAGGCTTAAAATCTATTGGTAAGATGAACTAAACAACCACCTTGTTGCTGGACATTGGTATCTTAATAATAGTGAGTTGCTTGTGAATGCACGTAACAATTAAATCGTTTAGCGATGGTGAAAACTCCCCAAAAGAGTTTTCGAGATATGATTCGTAATTAATTTAGAACAAAAAAATGGAGTATCAGATATAAGATTTACTTCATTTCCTTTTTGGTGAAAATTTATCAACGCTAACTTAATGTTTTTAATGCTTTGTAGAATTTAATCTATTCAACAAGAACAGATATTTTATCGAGATATCGTACAACCTAATTTCTTAGGAAAACCTTCGATTTATTTCAATATTTTAAGAATTGCGAAAGTTCTTGACGCAATACGATTTCGTAAGATATATAGTTTTTGTTTTTTGGAGTATATGTTTTTTTCCTCTTTGCTTCAAACAATTTCATTAAAAATAAATAGTGTTTTCTACTTTAAAATGATTTGATAAATTGTAACATCTCTTTTGGCGTTTGGACAACTTCTTTTTGAAGTCTGATTTTTTTATGTATCTGAATTACGAATTCAAGCAAACACAGACACTGTTTACGAAAACGCATATGGCTCCTTTTGTTCTTTTATAAACCATTTTTATTCCGTATTTGGCAATTTATTGTTTTCTGTTTACAGATTTATCCTAAGTTATTTTTAAAGATTAGATTTAATTTTAATATTTCGGAAATTATGTAGTTATGGGATTGCAAAATTCACATTTTTTATTTACATTTTTGTGTCGAGTTTTAACAAAGGTCATTGAGCTGGTGTCTGCTAACATTTTCTACCAGCTTTATTTGCTTTTACTATATCATTGTTTTCATTGTTTTTGTATTTATCATTGCATTTCTTTAAAGGATTTATAAATCAAATTTTATCATTCTCGAAATGAATTAATTTTCTTTTGTATAAATTTAGTAATTTTTTATTCATTTGACCAAATTTATTTTACTTCTCAGTATATATATTTAAAAGAACTCATTATTTTATACAATTATTTTTTTTTGCTCTATGCCTTTTTCTGCTAGTGGAACATTATTTGTTTTCAAACAGTTTTATTAATTATTTTTGTTATGAGTTGATGTATATGTTTTGATTAAGAACATTATGTATAGATAAGATTCTAGTGTTTAAAACAAATCTTTTAATTTACTATATATTTACTCCTGAAATTTAACATATAATAATTTTACAATTATAAATATCTTTTTATTTCTTAAGCAGTTAGCCAATATGCATGAAAATTTTTTCTACAAACTTTCTTTATTTAATCTCTTTAAATCATAGCCGAGTCATTGTAAACAAAATAACAATAGCCTAGTAGGATAAAAGAGTTATTTTATCAAATTTTCTATGTCAAATCTATTTCCCAAATTTCGAAATTTACCATTTAAATCTTAGTTGTTGTTCCAACTTACAAGCTAGACAGACTAGTTTTAATACGCGTTCTTTTAATCAATTTGCTTTCTTCTGACCTGCGTCGCTCTTTCATTCATAATTTTTCCTTTTTATTTATTCCTCAAACTAATTTTACGTCTCCACAGGTCACACTGACTATTATTGCCGAGCTTTATTATAATTTAATTTCGTTTATGTTTATTCTTAAAAGTGATAATCTGAATTTTAAGGAAATGAAAACCGAAAACAAACATTAAGAATAGATTCGTGTAAAAGATAATTTGTTTTGAATAAGCGGTCAAGTTTACTTTGTGAAATGTTTTGCGGTTTCAATGAGGAAATCGGATTCTACAAATAAAATTAATTATTAGAAGTTTTTAAGATTTATAATTGAACGCAGAAGAAGGGAACTTTGAGTTAGAAATTTCTTATCTAACCCTAAAATATTATGCTGCATTTTTCCCCCTACATTGCATTTGTTTTTCCACTGGTAATATTCTTTTTTTTTTTTCTTGGATTTATTCATTTGAAATTCTTTCAAAATACTCAAAATCATAAGCATCTATCTTAAATTAATAATTAATCTTTAAATTAAAATATATTTGTATAGCTAAAATTAAGATATCTTAATAATAATATATATATAAACATCGATAATATCTTCAAAAAAAATCTATAAAAATTCAGTATGGATATTCTGAACGACCGTATTTTCTACCTCATAAATTCAGTAAGGTAAAGAATATTTAATTTAGGTCAATGATTTGAATTAAATTATATTTCTTTAATTCATATGAATATAGAATCCGTTTGAAGCTCGTTGGTACAGTAGTATCGCTTTGCATTAACTACACATAGCTCTGAGGTTCAATCCTAGGACTAGGCAAGGTCGACTCAGCCTTGCATCTCGTCAATGGGTTGATAAACTGAGAGCCAAGCAAGCTTTGAGAACCAAACACTGGGGTCTCCGCTTTAGGCTAACCACTTAACCTGATCATATGCCTCGCACCCTCACTCAAGAAAACATATTTAGACATTTTAGGTCTCGATCCACATAGAGCTGCCGCGTCTCTAAGTTATGTTATTACATCCAGTTGAGCTCATTTTCTATAAATATTTAATTTAAATAAACTGAAAAAATTACTTAAAAAATGGCTTGGTAAATTAACGAATAAAAGCACCATTTCAAAATATTATTCACAGTTCTTTTTAATATAAGGTAATATTTAAAATAATATTCACTTATGTTGAATAGAATTGTGAATTATATTTCAAGGTAAGATTTTAAATAATATTCAAAACAACACAGTACAAAATGAATATTAACTCCATTATATACAATTCGTTGTTCACTCAAGAAAATTCTAATTATATTGTTCAAATGCTTTTACCTGATACAGTTTTTCTCCTTAATAAAGTGAAAACAAATATCTTGTACATCTAATACACATGAGGTAGACTATAACCCAATTAAAATGTATCAGAAATACAAAAGATTATATGAAGGTGCTCATCTTTTCAAACATTCTACACCGAAATCGCATCCGTCAATGTAGATATAATGGCCTTTCTCATGTTATAGTCGTCGCCACAATTTATTTTTATTTTCATTTTTCCCTGAAGGCATATTTTCTCATCAAGAAGAAACCCTGTAGCGCATATCTACAAATTGTCAAAAACATCCGTAGACGAAAATAAAATAAAAACACAGTGACCCCTTTCCTTTTTGCCCGATCCTACACAAAAACTAAATCCGATCATATTCATGTCAAAACCGTGTAACAATAAAATAAAGCAAAAAAAATCTTTCTTTCGTAAATGGCAAAACCTTAGAAATATTATTTGAATATAATTTACTTTAAATGTTAATGTTCAAATAATTAAACATTTAAAGTAAATTTGAATATAATTTACTTTAAATGTTTAATTATTTGAAATTGGAAATTTTTTAAAAAAATTTCTTAAGAGCATAAATCATTTGAAGCACGTTTATAATAGTCGGCGTCCTAGCATAGAGGTAGCGTGTCTTCCCCGTGATCGGGGCGTCCCGGTTCGAGCATGATTGCTATTCTGTGTTCTCTCTGTGAGTAGTGGAAATGTGCTCCCTTGTAAAAAGGGATTGTGCAAGCGAATGTGAAGCATGAAGTAAGTAAGTCGTACTCTCTATTTCTCTCTTATATATATCATTATATATACATAATGATAATTTTTTTAAACTTTCATTTTCAATTTTTATTGCTGGCAAACAAAGTTTTGGAGCTCGACCAAATTTGAGATGGACAAAATCGTTTTCCTAAATATCGAAGCATGCGTAATTTGATAATGATTGTTTCAAACATGTTTTAACTGGTTAATGACTTAAATTAATTAAGACAATTCGTAAGAATTCAGAGAATTTATCAAGTTATAACCTTAGTTGGTGATAAATAACCAAATATGACAACCTTCTGCATTATTTTCTAATTTGTTTTTTGAGGCGCCCATTTTTCCCCAAAAGGGGAAAAATGGATACCTCAAAAGCGATAAATCATCAGTTTGTTGCCTACGCATTTTGAGGCTTCAACAATGTATTGCCTAAACATTCATTCAAAAAGTTTTCAAAAATTTGTTGCCTGCGCATTTTGAAGCTTCAAAAATCTCAAACCAAAACCATATCATATTCTCAAGTGATAAAAACTATATATTTTCCTTGCAATTTTTACTCTAATCTCGTTATCCAAGATCATAAAAGTTTTGCATTTTTTTAAAATTTTGGATTTATTGATAATCTGGAATTCAAATAGCTCAAATTTCAAAATGTAATATTGTTTTATTAAATTGCAACATTGCACTTCAAATAGAGTTTTAGAATTCTCGTTCAGAAGATTATTAATTTTCTTAAATTTGATATGCTTGATATGCAAGCGAAGCAGTTTTAATAGTAATTGAGACTATGTACGTATGTTCCACATTATTTCCTTAATAACTGAATTGAATTCAACCAAATATTGTAGGTTGTGAGTTAAAATCAGAGCTAAAATGCTTCACACTTTTTAAAGTGATAAAGTTAGTTAAATATTCAATTAGAAATTTCTCGAAACTTCTGAATGAATATTTAACAAAACATATAAAAGAGAAATAAAAAATATTTTATGCTATCTCAAAATTCGTACTTTTAAATTTTCTATTGTTTAAAGCTCATTTCATTGTCAAGTTTTCTTCAGTTTTTATTAAATAAAAATTGTCATAATTACAGACGATTTTGAGAAAAGAAATTTATAAATAATAGAAAATAACGTTTCTTAAAGCTCTTGCTTGGTTTTGGTATTCCTGTTTAGTTTTTAAAAATATATTTTTGCCCCTTTTTTCCAGTTTTTTAAAAAGAAGTAGTAGTTTCTTGATTTAAACAAAATTGCAAATGTTAAAAAGATTTTTTTATAGTATGATATTTTGCATATATAAATATATGCAATAGTTTTTGTTTAAGGATATATATTTAATTCTGACGACATTTAATATTAAATAGATAAAGCTTTTTAGAATACGATACAATTTTTTTATAAATACTGAAGGTTAAGCGAGGTTTTGTTGTTTTTGTCACGATTTCAACTAATCGATATATAATAATAAAAAATATTAGTATTTCCCAGAAACAGTGGTTTCTAAATTTATTATTATCAGAATGACAGAAACAAGGATTCTTTTATGTAAAAAGAAGTAAACTCTTTGCCAATTTAAATTGGTTTAGTTATATTTAGATCCTGCAACGGAGTTTTGAGAAGAATCATCTAATTTTGAATTATAATGATATCCTATGTAAACCGGCACCAAAGAGAACGGGCTTTTTAAATTTCAGCACCACACATTTTGTTGGAATGCAATGCAAAACTTTGAATTTTGCATTTGAATTAGATTATTTTATTCAAAAAAAGTTAAAATACTTTAAAGGACCAAATGATTACTAGAAGCACAATTCTATATATAAATTTGCTATGATTTTAACTTGTAAGAAAAAGACATTTAGAAATAAAGAAGAGATAAAGTTATCATAGGAAGAAATTAAAAACTTTCAATACTACTTTATTTTTATTAATATTCACCATTTTAATAACCCATAACTTCGGTGAGTGCATGAACATTATTATTTAAAATAAACTAGGAATTAATTAGATTGTACCTGTATTTTTTCCATTTATAGCATTTTTATAATGATATCCTTATGCATTCGCAGAAGAGACCAATCTCTGGAAAAAATCTGAGCCTAGAGTTTTTCTTTTCTCATTAAAATTTACCTTTCACAGATCAAAATAAAATAAAATCCCTGACATCTTAAAAGTTAAAGAACATTTTTTAAGAAAAAATAAGTTCAATAAAAAAAATACAAACTGTCAAAATATATATTTTATTCAAAGGAACACCCTTTGACTTCGAAAAACGGTATTATATGAATAAAAAATTCAACAACATTGATCACTTCTTTCATTAGTGTTATTTAAAAATCTAGATCAAGCTTATGAGTTTTTTAAATCAGTCTTGATTACGGTTTAATATATAATTTTCATGTAAAAAATATACTCTGTTCATTATTCATATAAAAGAATTTTACAATGGAGGAAAAATAAAAACATACTATCTTTTGAATGACTGAAAAGCTGCAGCTGAGCCAACATTTTTCTTATTTGTGATCACTTAACGAGACGTCAAAATCATGGCAAAGGAAACTGTCCTTGGCATTTAAAATTTAATCGAAATTAGTTTCACTCAAATGTTTACGAAATTGATTTGCTATAGTGTGTATTATGTCAAATGACAACGGCAATTTCATTTTTTGTAATTAAACAAGCATGTATTTATATCATGCTCAATTAAACTGGCAATCTCGTTGTGTTACAATCAATGTGAACTATGTTAAAATTCTTCACAATTAATTTTTTAATGTATCAGTCTATCATGGATCATTTTAAGCTTTGATAAAGACTGCTAATGATGAAAAAAATTAAATCTTTATGCCGCGAAATAGGTCAAGACGTTAATAGGCTTTGGAGTGAATCGGTTTATTATTTTACTTTTTATGTACTTATACGAAACGTAGTTGAAACAAAGTCTTTAATTTATAAGAAATTTAGTTTCAGTTCAAATATAAATTTGAGTGGCTAAAACACTGATGTGAGAATTACCAATTTCATGAAAGATTTTAATGTAATATCTTAAAATATTACAAAAAGACAAAAAAAAAGTTATTTGTATATGAACATTTTATACATGTGTTACCATGAAGGTATTTATTTTATTTCCATAAAATCAATTATGAGTTCACATAGATGTGAAATTTGAATTAAATTGAGATCCACTTTATGTTTTTTTAAAATTCATATCTCGTAGAATATGGAAAAGGAACTGGAATGTGGACTCCTAGAATAATAACCTCAATGGAAACAGTTTTCAGATTTTCTCGAAACATTTAATAGATTTCCTGCATAAGGATCTAGATTTTGAAATTTTACTAATTGTTCTAAACAAAAATGATAGAAATTCGAAAATATAAGTATGTACTCACTCTTTCGCTAAATATAAGAGCTTTATGGATGTATAATAACAGCAAAATGTTTTGAAGATGGAATCCTTTTCGTTTCAAATTGGCGGTACTGAAAAATGTCGCCGGAGTTCACTGTATCCGAATGTCCTTCCAAAGATGCGAGCACAAAAGGTGGTAGAGAAAGGCCCATGTTTATTCTGAAGTGGAGGGAAAGAACAGAAATAGCATCGTGGTTCCACATGCCGGAAGTACCTGAAGCCTGTGGTTTTTCTTTTGCTAAAAAAATATTGCGACAGCCGAATGACTTAATTTTTTTTCTCCCTCAGCTCCGTAATGGAGCGCCCTAAAAACTGTTCCATTTTTACGTCATTCATTGAAGATTTTTCATCCAATCTGTTTCTGCTTCGCTTCCCTTTAGAAAGGAAAAGAAACGAATTTCTTTTACAAAATAATATGTTTTAACTAAACAGAATGTGTTTAGCAGTACAAATTAGAACTAATATTTTCAAATTTGCTTCTTTGTTTTGTGCTTCTGTCATTTATTAACGATTTTGAAAATTTTACTTAATTTCTCCACTTTCCTTTCTATCGGAAAGGAAAAAGACGTTTTTGTATGCTAATTGTTTCTTTAACAGAAACAATCTATGCACAAACAAACTATTAAGAAATAATTGTTTATTTTATTTGTTGTCCATTAAAACTAAAATGCGAAATTTGAATCGTCGTTTAAGTTTCAATTGCGAAACAGATTATTACAATATTTTTTTAACTTGTACGTTTTGTATGTTTACATTGCTGAGACAACACATGCTTTCTCATTATTAAATTTCTTTCTTTAACGATCAAGAATTTATTTATTAAAATTGTATGAAAACTCCATTTCTAATTTATTAATGCGTATCTTATATTTCTTTAAGAGCATGCAGAACCATAGTTTATTCAGCTTAATTTGTTTAAAATTTATTTTTAATTGATTAAAATTATGACTACGAGATTTCACCTGAATATAAAAAAACCTAACAATTATAATCTATTGTCAGAGGAAAATGACTGATGCTTTCTTTCTATGAGTGGAATAGTGTTTCATCCTAACTGGCAGAAAAAAATCAGCAAAAAAAGGGCCTTGAATTAATAGTTTTCTGGTTCCAAAGCCAAGAATCAACTATCAAATGACGATAAGGTAAGTTCAGTTTTCTTGAAATCAACGCAACATAGAGTTTAAATGCAATAAAAGTTTGTTTCTTCGTTTAAGTTTTGAAAGTTCTAAACGGTTTTACTTAGAAAAGGGTCATGTAATTTTGAATCGGGTTCAGATAACGTAGGAAAGTATCCTGGACAGTTTTATCATAACCCCAGATTCGCATACACTATAGAACTACACTGGAATCAGATCTCGCATATACGACCTTCTGATGAAAAAAACGAGGCGCTAATAAGAGGACAGAACGACCTGAAATAGGTTGATAATAATAAAATCAATCAATGATCTTTATTTCATTATATCAGGAGAAACGTAAAAGCGTTTGTCATTCAATATCTATTGACAAGTTGCTTTACTTAATGTTGACGTCGTCACGTCCTACTTTTTTCTTCTGAAAGTTAAAGAAAGAATTTCAAAATTAATTAGGAGCTGGATAGTTAACTTGCATTATATGGTCATTTAACTCCACTAAATTCGGTGCGAATATTAAATCAGTGACTACAAATGCATATATTACTAATATTGAAGGGGAATTTTGTCTGTCTGTTTGCCTTCTAATGGATAAAATCTCCCACCAATATTACTTTGGAGGATAAAAATGCGTACAGAAAGGATTTTTTGCATTGAAGTTTAAGAGATTTTTATTTATTCTTCGATTCAATCCATTTTTAATATTCAATCGAGTATTTTTCCCCATTATTGAAAGCTAAAGAAGAAAGATTATATTTGTTATTTATCAATTGATATGAGAAAATAATAAAGGGATATTACGGTAGGATGGCCAAGGATAAAATGAAACGGAGATAAATTGTAGCACATGCATTGCCTAGTGTTCTTTAGAATTTTAATTAGAATTTCCGTTAAACACGATTCTTATGACGCGCCCTATCACTTCAATACAATCAGTGCCGGGCCGAAATGGGTATTTAGAAGTTGTGAACACGTTCCCCATTTTAACGAATAAATGAACTTTCGTGACTTTCGTAAATTTGGATTTAAGATAAAATAATGTTTTTTGGTTTCTTGTATATTTTGTCTATCTATTAAGCTTTAAAATTTTGCTTTTAACTAATGGATTTTTAATTAACAAAAATACCCGATTTTATGAAATGGGGTAAATTATGACCTATTACAATTTACGAGATTTATTTTCGTTTGTGTTTAATTCATGTGGTTAGACTTTTTGCTTTTAATATTAACACCATCAAAGACCTCTCCTTAAAGATTCTTTTCCTCTTCTTCTTGTAAAATGTGGAAACAAATTGTCTGAGACGAACAGTACTTTATTTTTGATTCGATGATTAATGGCGCAGTAATGTAATTTTGATGCAAATCGATATTCACATTAATCGCTTGAATAATTTTATCCTTATTTTACTGTCAATTACTTAATACTATTTATTACAATTATTGCAAAAGACACTAACTACCAAATTTCTTAGAGAGTTTAAAAATAGAGAATACTAAAGAAAAAATTAATTAATTTTTTTCTTGTTCTTTTTACAGTTTGCTTCCATAGCCAAATAAGTTATCTGGCTACAAGTTTTGAAAAAAAATATATTGCTGGTACTAAAATAAATTAAATCATTTCATTTTGGGGGCATATTATAAATGAATATTTCAGCCTTAAAATAAGAAGTTATAAATGAGGATTCGGTATTATATAAAATATATGAAAATTGAAAATCGTGAATATACACGAAAATTAATGACATAAGATGACAATATTTAGTCGTTTTATGACATCATAGATACTCGGGTTTATTCAAAAGATTTACGTATGCAATTTAAAAAGGATGATTGAGACTTTTTTATATGAGAAATGTTAAAATTTAGTTCCACAAAATGTCGCATGCCAAGAGTTAATGAAAATCTTCCTCGTTCATAAAATTCGTACTAGTAGTGGTCTTTATACTTATTTGCTCTTAAGATTACCTAAAATCTTAAATTAAATATAAAAACAGGTTTTAACTTAAAAATAATGTTTTAAATTATTTTTGGCGATGCAGTTTTATACATGAAAAACTTTATTCAAAAAGCATTATATTAAAATGTATTGTTTCTAATAATGAAATTGATTACTTCGAGTCGTGAAAATACATTGATCACAAAAATAAAAAGGATATTTTAAAATAATTCTGATTTATTTCATTTTGCTTGTTTTATTACATGAAAACATTCAGAAAAGCAAAATATAATCAATGAAAGTTATTCGAGTATTTAAATGGAAATATTTGTTTATTCCTAAAAATAATTAATTATGAAGATTGAGCAATTGTGGGGATGAACGAAAACATGACAAATTGAATGGGAGTGCCACTCATTGATTTTTCAGTTGAATGTATTATTAATTAAGCTTGTCAAAATTTGCTAACAGTGATGGGAGTTTGGATAGGATCAGATTCCATTTCAAGAAGTGCTCTAGACGATTTGAAGGCATCATCCTCTTGCATAATCATGCAACTTTTTTTCAACTTGTCATTTACTTTTCCGATTTTCCAGTTTACTTAAAAAATAAATACACAGCATACTTTTTTTTCCTTTCATATTCACTATGAAGTATTTCTTAATTTTTTTGGATATATAAATGTAAGCTTACAGCTTAAGAAATGGTGTATGTCCTTGCAGTTCGATCAAAAATTGATAGAACCCAGATATCGGAGTACTTTGTATGAAACATTATTGAAAGTAATAATGAACGCTTTATGTGTATGAAAACTAATTAAATATAATAATGAACCCTAACATTCTATTTTTAAAACATTCCATGGGTTTTATTCATAAATTTTGTATTTAACTTTTTTTTGTGTGGGGGAAATGTTTTCATTTTTTTTTTTTTTTTGTTATTAAAATATGAGAAAATCGTCCCTTTTTACCTTTCTAGTTTGCGAAGAATGCAAAGAAAATGTATTTTAATTGTCAACAAATTTGAATTGTGAACAAATTCAACGAATGTTCACCCTTCAGACCTACCTGAGAAAGAAAAATACAATTTTGCATTTATGTCTGTCTGATTATGAACACGATAATTCAAAAACAATTTCATTTAGAAGGATAAAAATTCACATTTGATCTTTCCGCCTAGCTTGTAGATTCCTATCAAATTTTAAACGAATTCTATTCTGAGAAAGTTTGTCTGTCAGACTATTCTCATCTAAGTAAACTGATAACTACAGAATGATGAAAGCTAGATTAATAAAAACATTTGCACAGATTTGATATCTGAAGTATAGATACCTGCGGATTTTGAAATCAAACTAAACAAAAAGTTGTAAGTCTATCGGTTTAAGCATTCACAAAGTTATAAACGCTATAATTAAAAAACTCACTGACTTAAATATATGAAATTTCTAGTACGATTTTGAGATTACTATTATAGTTTTGGGTGAAATTTTTGTTCCATTCGATCGAGAAAAGTCCAAAGCGAGCATTTGGTGTTGTGCTTTTTGTATAGTAACCAAATGAAAATTTTTAGAAAATGAATAAAAATATACAACACCCAGTGAACAACCAACAACCAACCAATTCTTTTTTATAGATTTTCGTTTTCAATAAACCTACAAGACAATGAGAGAAAAACGATCGCTGCAATTATGTAAGACTTCCGTGCAGACATGATTTAAGAAAACATTTTACCTCGAAAGTGAACATGTAAAATAAAAAATTACAATAAAAGTTATCGGAGAGAATGAGGAAAATAATATTCTATTCAAGGTTGGTAATTCTTACTCATTATCTATTCTTTTAATTCCTAAACATATTATGTTTTCCCAAAATAAAACCCATAATAGCTTTTAAACACTGGTTTTCAACTATTATCGCATATTATTCAATCGTTGATATTCCAAGAAGGATTTGAATAAGTACTCAATACTTTCCTTCAGAATTTCATTAATCATTGAAATGATATTATATCAGAAGTCATCCAAATACGATTCTCAGATATTCAGCACTTTTAACGTAAAACAGAACATTTTCAGGTGATGGTATCACTAAATTTTTAAAAAGATAAATTATTTTTTTCCTTCTTTTAATAAAAGAATTGATTTTATTATAATTTAATTTTGTTATTGAAAAAATTTTCAAAAGTGCTATCGAACATGTAATATCGAGAAGAGTAAAATTCATTTTCAATTTCACTTTTAAATAATCTTAATCTACAATGAGCAAAAATATTAGTCCGATAAGATACTTGCAACTCAGACATAATCTTGGGAAAATTGCGTAAAAAAAATTATGGATCAAAGTGGCACCTGTTTAATAACGAAAATATTCAACTTCCAACAGTTTCGCAGTTAGATGTTTGAATTTCTTCTCACTGACTAGGCAGACTTCACATATAAATGATGTAATTCTATACTAATAAATAAAATTATTTTATCGATAACGGAGAAATAAAATAATGTATATGAACAATGTAATTATCGTAATGTATATAAACAATGATCCGAAATAATATGCATAAGCATGTCATAGACAAGCCAGTTTAGGAAGTCAGAATTTTTAAGCCGAGTTTTAGGGTCTTTTGTTTCAGTAATGCCATCTAAGGCCAAGAGTATACCTTAGCTATTCATGCATCACAGCTGTTTTCGTGGGGAGGACTTAAGTTATACATTTCATTCTCTCATCCAACAGATCATATTTCAGTCCTGAATCAGAAAAATGATATAATTCTGATCCAATTCTCCCTGTGGTATTGTCTCGACTTGGAAGATTTCGTGCTACGACAGATTTGCGCATGCAACAGTCGCCATGTAAACCAAGAGATATATAGTTAGTTAGTTAGTATGACTCAAAAAAAGTTCAAACATGTTTTTTACACATAACAAGTGGTTTGATTTTGATTAAAAATAAAGAAAAATCAGCTCAAAACTTTTAAACTGAAAAATTTTAGAAACATATAGAATAAATATACTCAGATTTTTGCCTCAAATAAGTGAGAGTGCACCAATGAAATGTGCGCAATATCTCGCATAGAAACAAAGTTTCATTATTAAATTGCACGATTTTTTGCTCTTGTAATGTCCTCTAAACGTCATGGTTTCGATTCGAACAATTTTTACTGGTACCTGAAGATATTTCACCCCATTTTTCTTACAAACCCTTTTCTTTAAATGGGTTTTGTTTCTAATGTTGCATTTTTAAACCACTCTTTCGAATATAATCATTTTTTCGCAATATATGATAATATTCAATGGTATTGTGGTTGTGTGTAATTGTTGTTTACAATGAAAAAGACACCATATTTTGTAGTTACGTGCATTCTGTTTGGGGCCATTGTCCTGCTGGAAAATTGCTAATCTTAATAAGGTACAAGTTTGACTAATTTGATTTATTTTTCTATCTTTGATATTAAGGATATAAGCGAATGATCCTTCACCATTTCCATCCCTTTTATGACCTAGATGACCTTTCCGAAGTTTCCACAATTGAATAGGTTTCTTACAGGAATAGATCTAAAAAAATATCTTTAACAACAGAATTTAGAGGACCTTTAAGCATTCGTGAAAGAATTTTGAGTTATGATTAACACCTGTTTTCAAGTATTAGGTTGGTGCGTATGAAATGTCGGATTCTCTTTACATGCGGACGTTTGTCTCCCTGTTTTCGTTATACTTTTGTCTTTGGCATAACCTCATTCATAGTCGTATTGTCCATTGCCAGAGACTCATTTCAGCAAAATAGGTTTTCTCGAAGGTCTTCCCTTTTGTTATTTCTTTTGAGTTTATTGCCGATATGAATTCTGTCGACATTCGCGTCATTTTCTTATATGAGTACAAACTTGGTAATAGTGCTGCAAAAGCTGCACGCAACATAAACCAAGCGTTTGGGGAGAATACGGTTAACGATCGGAAAGTGCAGCGTTGGTTCGAAAAATTTCGGACTGGCGATTTTTCACTGCAAAATGAGCCGCGCGGAAGACCCAAAACGTCTGTGAAGAATGATGACCTGAAGGCTCTAGTGGAAGCGGATCCAGCCGTATCCACGAGGGAACTTGCTATCAGGATGAAAGTTGACCATACAACGATATTGAGACACCTTTCTGAGATTGGCAAGGTTAAGAAGATGGACAAGTGGATACCGCACGCACTGACAGAGCGAAATAAGTTTTGAATATGAAGTTTTGCAGCATCCACCATATTCACCGGATCTCTCGCCGACCGATTTTCATTTTTTCAAGCATTTAGAGCTGTTTTTAAGGGGCAAACACTATGAAAATGAAGACAGTCTAAAAAACTCGATATCAGAGTTTATTAATTCTAAAGACCAAAATTTTTTTAAGACAGGCATCTACGCTTTAAAATCTCGTTGGGAGAAGTGTATTGAAGCGAATGGAGCATACTTTGATTGAATAAACAGCTTTTGAAGAAAGATATGCAGTTTTATACAATCACTTAAGAATCCGACATTTCATACGCACCAACCTAATAGCTTTTTTTTTAATTTTAAGACGTCCTTTCAAGGAATTTAAAATTTTAAGCAATCGTTATCTAAGTATCATTAATATTGCTTTTATTTTATTTTAGTTATGTTTGTGGCAATACAAGCTTACTTTCTTATTCTTATTTTAGTAATTAATTTTAAATTCAATCTTTAATGTTTTTTTTAATTTTTAAAATATGTGGTTATTAATACCTACATATTTTAGAAGATTCATTTCTACATTATGGTATGACCGCATGATATATTGATGTATTGTCTACAACTCAATTAGTAAATTGTAAAAAAATAGTTTAAAATATTATTTCCCTTAAAGATATTAATAATTATTTATGGATTTATAAAATAATAGAAAATAGGTATTAAGTTTTTGCAGTAGATCTAGAAGTTAGAAACGCATATAAAATATTAATAATTTTCAAATATATCAAGAGAAACTAATTTTTCAACTTGCATTATGTTGTAAAGTAATAAAATAAAAATTCATGGATACGTCTGAATCAATTTTCAAAAAGAAAACATGATCTACATGCAGGAACATATGTGAAAAATAGAAATTTGTACACAAAAGAAGCTATAGAAAATTGTATACACTTCGATAAAGACTTACAAATTGTGGTGTTCTGATTCTATATGGTCTCTGTAATGTTTTCCTTTTTTGTTGTTTAACTATAAACTATTTCATAAATTAATTATAAAAAGAATTCCATATGAATTTCCATTCGCTGATGCTAGAAATAATTATGTTGTTTATTGTAAATTCTATGGAAATTTTCCAAGATTGGAGATGGGTAGAAAAAAATCGCCGCCTCTTATTCAAGTAGTTAAAAAATGTTTATCCATTTGGAGATAATATATTTGTCTCTCTCCTAACTATCTACAAATAGCTGTAATAGCTTTTGAATAAATTAATTTTGCTTATTTTATATACAGTTTCTATTTAAATTGTAATACAATTTTGAAAACCATCCTGGATTTTAATTTGATAAGGATTTACAATTCTAGAAAAATCTTAAAAATTGTTCTCATCTCACTTCTTTTAAGTCTCTTTTTTAAATAATAGAACGAAATGTAAATGTATTGATCAAATTTTTTAAACTTTATTATAATAATTAATATTCTTTATAAGCGAAACCTAATCTTTGCTAAAAGAAGACAAATTAAAATGTTAAGAGTGTCCAATGGCAAAAAAAAATAAATTTGATTTTTTCTTTTAAATTTCAATTTAAAAGTACATAAATTACGGTACAAAAACAAGTTATTCAAAAAAAAGTGAGGGCATATGCTATAATTTTAATGCAATCAAATGATAAGGATGGTAAATAAACTGGTAATTTATTTTCAAACTTCCACACCACATCAACGACAGAACAATTGTCTCTAACAGGCTTAACTGCATCACGCCCCTGTAGATAAACTTTAGTTAAACCAGTCTTGAAATCTCTATTCAAATTTATTGAAAGCACGTCTAGATATATATATTCGTCAATCACGTTTTAAAAATACTTTAGAAACATTTCTTTGCTATTTAAAATTAATATTAAAAAAGAAAATTAAATCTCAAATTTATGTATTAACATTCAATGCTCAATGTTCATACATTGTTATCATGTATGAACATTGAGCGTGAATAAATTTTTAAGTCATTATTTGGCTTAATTAATTTAAGTCACTATTTGGCTTAATTAATTTAAGTCATTAACCAGTTTTAACTGGTTTGAAACAATCAGGAGACTTCTCTATCTATTTATATAAAATGCTTATCTTTTTTACTTTCATTTTCAACTTTTCTAGCTGGCAAAGTTTTCTAACTCGACCGATTTTGTGATGGGGGGGGGAGGGGAATATTTTTTTAAATATCAATTCATGCATAACCTGATAGTCTTGTGATTGTTTCAAACCGGTTTAAATTGGCTAAGGGCTTAAATTAATTAAGATAATTCGTAAGAATTCAGATAAGGAATAATTTGAAAATCAAATTGTAACTTTAGTTGGTGATAAATCGCCAAATATGACAGCCTTCTGCGTTATTTTCTAATAACCCTAAATGCAAAAAATGGATGCCTCGAAAACGATAAATCTCTAATTCGTTGCCTACGCAATTTGCGTCTTGAAAAATCTCAAATTAAACAGCATTATGTCCCCACATGATAACAAACTTTAAAAATTAAATTGTTTTTATAAATTTTCCATTCCTAACGTTTATTTGAAATACCTTATTTTAGTATTTATTTAGTCTTAAAATTATTTAAATTACTTAAACCAAACTACATTGATAAAATTAGGCAATAATATAAAAGGCAGATATCTACAGATAAAAATATAATGTAGACATCGACAGATAAAAAGGCTTATCTAGAGATAAAAAAATCATAAATAAACAATCTAAATTTAGACGACTTTTTGTCAGTCAAGCAAATAAAACCTCTTCAGGACTTACAGATAGTTTAAAGAACTTGTATATGAAAACAGAATGTAACAAATATATAAAAACAGAATATGAAATCAGAATATAAAGAATATATGAAAACAGAATATAAAGAATAAACAATAAAGAAAACGGTTAAATTGCAGATCAGTATTATTACATTAATACCATGATTATTTTTTAGTGTTTTAAAAGAAAGAACCAATAGAAATTCCAGATAATTTAAAAATAGCATTTTTATTAATTTAAAAAAATCATGCAAGAAAAAGAATATTTTGTGTACTCACCCGAATTGCTAAATTTTTATTTACATCATGGAATAAATGCTTCCATGTAGACCATTTTCGTGAAAATGCAATTCTAATTTATTGACTGATTAAATATAACAACAAAATTGATTCTTCCACCTAACGAACACAAGAAGTTGAATAAATACTCAATAAAAGACATTCCAAAAATCTTTAATAATGCCATTTAAAATTTCATAAACTTGAATAAAAAAAAAATAACTACAAAAATAAATTGAAGTAATTCAAATAAGCAGAAAAAACCAGTAAATAAATCGTTTGCTTGCGTATTACTTGGCATAAATAATATTCTCTATATAAATGTTGCGTTTTGTTGAATTTATTGTTTGTGTAAATAAAAATAGCTCTTTAAAAATATTTGCTTTATTTTTTTATGGAATTTAATTTTTTCCTGTTTTAAAGTATGTGATTTTGTTCGGGATGAATATCCTTGAAGAACGTTGTAAAATAATTGTATTTTTGAATTTCTGCATAAAATGGGAAGAAGAAAAAATATTTATGAAATATTTTAAAAATATTTATGAGGATATCAGTTAAATGCCAAATTTTAAAAAATAAAATAAGATGGTTTTTAGGACTATATAAAGAGTTATTAAGCAAAACTCTTGTTATTTACAAATTTTTGAAATTCAAAATAATGCAAATAGCTTAAGAACTATATTACTTAGTTCCTGAACAAAAAATAAGCTGTATTTTTATTAAATAATTAGATATTGGACCTCAAACTATAAATTGCATGAAATTTTCAGTTTCTTTTCGGATTGTGAGGCATTAAAATAAATATAGAATATTTCTAAATGAAGAGATTGTTTATTTACAGGAACTGCAGAAAATATGATCTATAATCGGTTAGGAAATGTTATTCAAAATGTATAACTTACTTTTCTTCTATTTACTTAGAAGTACAAAATGTTCATATACTGAGCACTCATGCCTCTCTGTTTAAGCTAATATGTTATTGAAGGAGGAGGGGTATTAAGAGGAATGCAAGAAAGATGCAGCAACACAACTCCCATAGGTTTTTAATGATAAAAACGCATGCTTAATTTCATATACAGTGTCACACAAAAGTGATGGGACACTTGTGCTTTACAAAAGGAAAATGTAATAAAATAAATAAATAATCATGTAAAAATTTTTTGTGGGTGTATTTCATACTTAAATTTTGTAACAATTAATACATATCATGCATTTTGTCAAAATATTAAAATGAATTTAATAAATTATAGAGTTATTTAGAAAGGAGCATAAAAATGGCTCACATAAGTGATGGGACACTTACTTTTCCATCAAATATTTATCCAAAAATTTTACTTTTTAAAAGGTTTTAATATTTTGTTGGATTTCCTTTTACTTTTAAAACATGATTTAATCTTCTTGTGATGGATTTGACTAATTTTTCTGTGATTTCTGGTGTGATTTTACCCCATTCTTCTTGAAGCACCGATTTTAATTGTTGTTTTGAAGAAATGGCGTGTTTGCAAATTCTTGATTCCAATTCTTGCCTAATATTCTCTATGGGATTTAAGTCAGGAGATTGTGGTGATGTTTTTATTATTTCAGGACAGTTATACAGCAGCCAGAGTCTAACGTTCAAAGCAGTGTGCTTGGGATCATTATCCTGGTAGAATTTAAAATCGTTATGAAGGTTCAATTTTCGTGCTGAAGATTTCAAATTTTGCTGTAAAATGTCGATATACTTGTACTGATCCATTATACTGTCAATAAAAACAAGATAACCGACTCCAGCGGACGACATACACCCCCATACTATAACTCCTCCTCCACTATGTCTTACTGTTGGCACCAAGTTCTCTTTACGAAATTCTTCTCTGGGTTTTCTCCACACCAAGATTCTAACGTCAGAACCAAATATATTAAATTTACTCTCATCAGCAAATATAACTTTATTCCAGAAATCAGAATTCTTATTTATGTAGGATTTTGCGAATGCCAGTCTGAGTTTTCTATTCTTTTCACTTACAAAGAATTTTTTCCTGGCTACTCTACCGTGATATCCAGCAGATCGAATTACTCTTCTAATAGTCTCAGGATTAACAATTACTCCATATAATGCTTGTAAATCAGCAGCAACTTTAGGAGCACTCATTCTTGGATTTTTTTTTAATAATTCGAACGATAATTTGCTTTAATCCATTAGATAGCTTTGATGGTCGGCCAGGTCTTCTTTTATCCTGAATCATATGGTTCTTTTTATATCGTTTAATGATGTTGAAAACTGTTGAATGACTCAAATTAACTGTTTCAGCAGTTTCTCTAATAGATTTTCCACGTTCAGTATGCAAATTAATAATTATTTTTTGAATTTCAGGCGAAGTTTCTTTTCGTTTAGCATTCATGGCTGCACAAAGCTAAAAAACACAAAAATTCCAAAGCAATCTGGAGAGAAATACTGCAGACGATTTTATAAATTATTGCCAATTTCTTTTGAGTAAAAATAAAACTCCCAAAAATATTTTTATTGCTTATTTCAGACGATTTTTGTTGCATATCTAATGGTGTCCCATCACTTATGTGAGCTAATTTTTTCTCCGTTCTAAACAATTATATTTTTATTAAATTAATATTTTGACAAAATGTATATTATGTAATAATTGTTACAAAACTTAAGTATGAAATACACCCATAAAAAATTTGTACATGTTTATTTATTTATTTTATTACATTTTCCTTTTGTAAAGCACAAGTGTCCCATCACTTTTGTGAGACACTGTATATGTTCCAAGCTATTTTTTTTATCATTCTGTCTGTATTTTCCAGTTCATTCTTTGTCAAAATGACAGTCTGGCTCGTTAAGTTTATCAATTCAAAAATATGTAAACAATACTCTTTTTTTTTTTTTTTTTTTTTTTGGATTTTATGGTTTAAAATATGCTGATTTATCCAAATCTCAAGACCGAATTGCATCATTGATGGTGACTATTACAATATTTCTCTTTGTGCATTACACCTACACAAAAATAAGGCGTTTAAAGCGCAAAAATTAAAATATGCGCAATAATGAGCAAAATCATGGAAAACTTTTGGAAAATCGATTCCTCTTTTCAGCTATATTCTAAAGCTATACATCATTTTAATGATAATACAAGAACGAATACAATGTATTAAAATGTGTTCAGTAGCATATTTTATTCAAGTTGATTGTATAGCTTTCTTTCATTTAAATGTATTTAATGAAAAAGCTTTTTTAGAAAGACAATGATGTGACATCTTATTACCTATCAATGGAATTTAGTGATTGACGTTTTTGCGTTAGAGGGAGTTTTTTTTTCTGTTTTGAGATTACTCTCGTTGGTCACTGTTTTTTGTATCTTTCCAATTTGTTAGAAGTCAAAGTGTAAAAAAAGAAAAGAAATAGTATAAAGAACGGAATGGCTAATGAAACATGGTGTAAAAGTTTATTGCATAAATAAAGCTTTAGTTATAATGAAACTATACAAAAAAGGCAGAAATTCAACTGATGGCGGATTTTCTAAAAGTTTAAAGGAAACTCAGTGGTTGGAAAGTCAAATTGGTATATTGTGAAAATTGTTAAAAGTCACTTAATAATCTATAATAAACAAAATGCATTGTGATGTTGAGTGCCAGCATAATTCTACTTAGATTGCAGAAATCTAGTTTAAATGAAAGAATTCGGCAAAAAAAGCTTATAAATTCAAAATAAAATTTTAAAGGATATTAAACTGGGCAAAAATCCATATTAACTGGATAACAACAATGAGATTTGAAATGACAAGATCAATATTTCGCTCTTTAATAACGATGGCATCAAGAGAAGAATAGATGATTTCCATCCTGGTTTCTCTACCTTTAATACATTATTAATTAATGTTAAGTTAGTGTTGCGATCTTGAGTTGTATATCGGCAGAAAGTGTGAATAAAATAAAAATATGAATACATAAAAACACATAAATTAAATAACCGTTGCTAAACTGATGCCTTTGGCATATGATCTTTACGTAGATAATGATGAATTTATAATTCATCAGTATTCAACTCTATGCCATACTGTAATTGCAAGTAAAACTAACTTCACTTGTATTTGATTATTAAATAACCTGGAAATAGCTTAAACTTTAGCTTAATTGGGAATCAATGGAATAGACTAAAGAAATATGCTGCACAGAAGCAATCCAACAACAAAATCTTTAAATGCAGCAATAATTCAATCATGATATCTCACTATAACAATTGAAATCCTAAAAACGATGATAAACCGCATGGACTACGTTACAAGGTCGTAATCGATGGTATAGGTTATCAAAATCAGTATTAATTACCATAAATGAAATGCTTTGTATATGTTCATTCTGTTTTCTTTAGTTTCTGTATTTTATTACTGCTATTTAGATACAAATATATGTTATAAAAAATGTGTTATTAAATTCTTGGCTAATTATCTTAAGAATCCTGGTATTTTATTCAATAAAATTACTGTTATCAGCCTCTGAATCTCTAAAATGAGTTTTTTGTTTACCCTGAATTCGATAAACACTGTATGTTCATAATGATAATTTTGTTTTCTGTGACAAAGATATCAAACTAATAGAATGTATCAAAATGACTGAAAATAAAAAAATAAGAGCAATAAATTAAAAAGAATTTTGTTTTAAACTGCATTGCTTCTTTTATTTCCTAGTTTCCATTAATTTATAAATATGCTAGAAATATGGTAACTTATTAAAACATTTAGAAAAATTATACTATTCTTTTAAATATTCATTAATTATCCTTACAAATAAATAAAAATAAATCTTGATTTTTTTTCATACTCAAAATCTTTCATTAATGACTTGCATATAGCTTTCCAAGTCAAAATTTCTGTATGTGGAGAATTAATGTAGCATCCAGATTAAACCATCACCATTAAAAGGAGTTTTATAATTATCAATATTTGTTATTACATTTTTGTTGTTAACTATAAGGCTTGCGCTTTTGTGATTATTAAAATAAGCACGACTTTCAAAATGGACTATTATTAAAAGAATTCAGCACAGGATTTTGTAAAAAAAATGCACAAGCATATTAATTTTTATTTTAAGTGTTTTTTGCTTTCACAATATACACAAATCTCTCAGATACTTAGGTTTCAATCCTATTGGAAATAGATATTGTTTGAAATTACGTCAAAAGCGTTTGAAGACTTGTATTTTGAAATTAAATGCGTGGGATTACACATCACGATAAAGTCACATCAATTGATTCAATACTGTATATTTTATCCGACAACATTAAATCTGCTCCATACATTTTAAACATCAACACCATTTTACACACCATTTCATCAAACAGTATGGAATCTTCTTTATAATATACATTTGATCTTTCAATATGATATCTGTTCCACATTATATATTTGATCAAACATGACGCCTGTTTCATACCTTACATTTCATCTAATAGTATGATATCTATAGAATGACTGATTTGGCTCAAAATTTTAGTCATGCCTGAAATCTCCCCCTCTTTTCTCTCTCTATGTGTGTGGGTGGGATAGAAGCAAGAGCTCGTTTGTTCATGTGAATATTTGAACTTTATACAATGCTAAATAAATCCCTTAAGAGATTCAAATGATATATTATCATTTATTCTCAGCCTTTAGAAGGATTAAATCTATTATCAAAAAAATGTCTACATTTTCCTAAAGGTGGTAAAAGTACGTCAACATAAAATTAAAAAAAAAAATCTCCTTGTTTCAGACTTGCTTGAATTCGAAAAATGCAAAGCATTTCTTTATCTGTGTCAAAGATAACTCAAAATGCCTTTAGTGGATTAAATTGATATACAATCTTTACACCAAATTTATAGAGTTATATCAAATTTCGAACAAAGTCTTCACCTACATTTCCATCTGCCCGACTGTTCGAATATAAGTTAACACGATAACTATAAAACGGAAAGAGATGAATGGATAAAATTCGATATGAAGTATTAACATCCGTAGTATAAACATGAAAGTTTGACCCAAATCCACAAAGGGATTGACCATCTATCAGTTTGTATTTTCAGAAGCATGTAAATGAGATAGCTCAAAAATATAATGATTTAAATGGATCAAATTCCAAAAGATGAATTTTATTTAAAATTAGAAGTAAATGTATAATTTCGTATTAAAGTCATACACTAATCTTCATCCCTTTAACTCAACTTATACACAAGATGATATATGGATAATTTTAATTTCATGAAGAGTATATTCTATTTGGGGGTGATATAAAAGATGGAGGCTCATTGAAATATAATAAACGAATTTTTTGAAGATTTGAGATAATTCTCTGAATATATCTGCTATATGATGTGAAAGTAAAAAGATACATCATATCTTAATGTCAAATTCCAAAATGTTTTTTAAACAGTTGAAAACTGTCTTTAACGGGTTTGCCACAAATAAAAGAAAGACTGATAATTCAAACGAGTTTTCATTTCTTCAATTCAGTCACCAAATATCTTCTAAGCCATCACGCGGAATTTTTTCCAAGGTATTTTTGAACAAAATCTTATTTTAACGCACATCTGAAACGATAAGACTTCTATATATAAATATGCAAAGCGTTCGATTTGGTTTCTGAAGAAAGATAGTACTTATCTTTGAGATAAAATTAAAATTTGTTCGAACAGTATTATACCTTTGTGTTCATGTTAGGTACCCTAGTTTGATATCAGCCAGTTTTATCCTACTCCGAGAGTCCTTGAACAAAGTGATATCTATTCTGATTTGTAAATTTAAAATTTTATTCTATCAATAACTTATAAATCTATCAAAATATAATAAAATCTATCAATAACTTATATAACTTATATATCGGAAAATAAAAGGTGTAAAGCTTGTATACATAAATCAGCAGTCAGTGTATAGCATGAAATCTTCAATAAAGTATTTTTTCATTTTTATAATGTGCATATAATATTTAAAATTGCGTTACAATACAGAAAAAATATTTTTGAGAAACAAAACTAGAGGTCTTTTGTGCTGTTGAATATTTAATTCTTAAAAAAAAAAAAATGAGATAAAACTGAGTTTTAGTATATCTATTTTACTTTTAATTAAATACAGTATACTTTATTTTTGATTAAATATAGTAAATTTTATTTTTGATGCAGACAAATAATTTCAAATAATTTCGACACTATTGAGCATACAATAAATATACTGTTTTTACAGAATCTTGATTTTTGAACGATCCTACTTTGAAGACAGGTAATACTTAGTGAAAATAAAAACTACTTTTCTGGAATTCTTAATTAAGCGCATTTTCTTTCTTTGTTATTTTTGGCATTCTTTTCTGGTGTCAGCTTTCATTTTGTTTAGGAATTGAATTCTCTGGTTTTAATTCGAACCTTTGAAATATTTCTAAAACTGCAGGATTAGCAATAAATGTTATCCGTTTCAATTGGTTGAAAAATGTGCTTTATGGCTCCAAATAAGATAAAATTTAAACTACAAATTATTCAGATGATGCGCTTTACATTTATTAATTTTAAAAAATCAGGCACAAAAATTCCCCAATAGATGACGCTGTAACACCAATAGCATGTATTTATATGTACTGAAAATGTGAAACATAAGTTACGTTTCAGCGCATGTCTATAACTAATTTTATTTGTATAAAAAGAAGGTGGATTCAACACAAATATTAGTTTTTTTTTGTTCGCCATGCCTACGTTGCAAGAAAAAGTGCTACAGATGAAACTGTTTTGCTAGAACTAACAAAACTCCGTTGCATCTCGAAAGGAATTTCGTCATATGAAGCAGATGCTAAGAGACTCCAAGTGCCCTACTCAAGATGATACAGAAATTTTAAAAAATTGGTCAACTTGTCATTCTCCCAGGGAGAGGACGAAAAAAAATCCGTCTTCCATCATTGAAAATTGTGAGACCGCACTCGTTGAAGCCAGCAGTCAATCACCACTTAACCGTACGAGTTTATCAGTTGTTTCCCGTGTTCTGGATATGCCGTATTCAAATGTACAGAAAATAGAGCAGTAGTTTTTGCTTTTTTATCCATACAAAATCAAATCTGTGCACCTGGTGAAGAAAGGGGACTTAAAGGTCCGTAAAACTTGTGCACTTCAGTTTCTTGCTCGATTTTTTGTTGATGCAGCTTGTCCCTGGTACACTTTGTGGAGTAGTGGAGTCCACTTTTGCTTCAATGGGCAAGTTAAAAAACCTCAACTGTCGAATTAGATCAAAAGAAAATCCTCACGTTATTCAGGAACAACCTTTGCATCCTGAAAAACTAATAGAATAGTGTGGTTTTATCTTGAAGGTTTGACCGTATTTCTTAAATTCAAATGAAATCCAAACTTGTTCCTTCACAGGACAACGGTACCGTGATATGCTAAGGGATTTTGTAATGCCTACTCTACTATAGAGTGGATGCTTTCAAGACATCATTTCATGCAGGGTGGTGCACTACTTCGTACAGATCGTAGCGTAAAACACTTCATTTCTTAATAACATGGCCTCCTCTCCAGCCGGGCATCATCCCTTGAGACTTTTGGTTGTGGGGTTATTTGAAGGGAAATGTCTTCCGTTAAAGGCCATCATGTCTACCAGATCTGAAAGACAAATTTGGCTCCATATTCTTGATATTTCGGCAAACTCGCTCCGGTCATCTATGGTTCTTCGATAAGAGCGTACTGTTGAAAATGAAGGAGGACATATTTAGCAATTTTAATTTTCCTTTATTTAACAGTTATAAACCATATTAAATGTTTTTATGTGTATCACAACGCCACCTAACTGTGAATGTTTGTATTATTTTTTTATTTAATAAATGTAAGGCGCGCCATCTCAAAAATCTGTAGTTCGAATTTTATCTCCTTTAGATCAATAGAGCTCATTTTAGTGCCCTCTTAATTAAGTAACTTATTTCTTGCTAACCTTGCATATACCCTAATAAAGAATAAATACATACTTCTCCATTTGTGTCTACATTTATTGTAGTAAATGCGCTAAAGTGTGGAGAATTTCTCTTTCTTAAAACAGACCATATAATTGTTCAAAAATATAAATTTAATTTTTATTTTAAAAAAAAAATTCAGATAAATAATTCTGTGTATATTCCGCATTGTTGAATATACAATCAATACTCAATCTTTTTTTATATTGTTTGAAATTATGTTTAACTTTTTAACATACTTTTTAGGAATTTGCATGTATTATTATAAACATTTTAAATAGTTGTTAATACTTCTTTTTCAAACAAATCTAGAATTGCTGAAAGCGATCTTTCTTCTCCTTCTTTTTCTTATGTTCAAATCTTTTTTCCAATTCTCCTTCTATCCACCATTATAATCCCAAAAAATATAGCCGCTATCAGAAATTTCACAGACAATGGTAATAAATCCTCGAAAGTCTCGTATGTCTGCAAATATGAGCGATTCCCTCCAATTGAATCTCAACTTGGAACAAAATACAATGAATTTTTTGCTTCATAATATATCGAAGAATATTAAATATTTATTTTAGATGTCATCCCTTCTACAGATTGGATCCGAAATGTGGCACAGTTCTCCTATTTTGACCTTAAGATTACAAACCAAATTTTATCTATATAGGCCAATGCATTTTGAGTTTAATACGTTCATAAGTACTCGAATATTCATAGCAGATAATCATACTTCGGCATATTGAGAATAAATTCTATTACGTTCGTCCCCGTGATCTGGGCATCCCGGTTTCGAGTCTCGGGTCGGGAATGATTGTTCTTCAGTGTTCTATCTGTGAGATGCGTGAATGAGCCCTCTGTAAAAAGAGGTTGTGCAAGCGAATGCGTGCGTCAACTTCATATGAGCTAGAAGTCAAACTTCTACCCTCCGGGTGCTCAGGGGTCTTCACCCTCAGAAGCTATTGCACCCCCATTCCGTGGAAACATGGACACGACATCATCATTCTATTACGTATCTACATTTTTAAGATAAATTTGTACACCAAATTTCATTTATATATGTTTTTGCATTTTAAGTGTTCACATGCATACGGATAGACAGATTTTGTCCTAATTTTGATAGAAATTGCAAATTTGATGTTATTTTATGTGATGTTTGCTTTGTTTTAATTCAAAACGTTTTTGAATTATCGTAGTCACAGACAGGCATAATTCCAAAAGCATGTTTTTCGGATTCAAGCTAGTCTAAAACACGAAATGAGTTAAAAACTTGAGGCTGGGTTTGTTGACGATTACCTTCTCTTTATATATAAGAAAAAAATGTCAATAATGAAGTCAAACCGAAATTGCTTAAATAACATAATATGTACAATGTTAAAAATTGCCGCAATAAAGGAAGAACTTATACACCAATTAAAATAATATTCTTAAAATGCATTTTTTGAAATTGAAAATTATTTTAAAATTAATTTTGCGCAATTATGTTTTTGGAAATTATTCATCAAAAGTTGCAACTTTTCTTTCAATTTTCCAACTCATTAAAAGTTTCCGAGGCTCACATTTCTTATTCTACAAAGTCAAAATTTTGCACTATTAATACAAAATGTTGATATTTCTAAGTCAAACAAATTGTACCATAGAGAACCAATCACACACTCAGACATTCACCCACACTCGGAAACATATTCTTCTTTATTAAAAATAGAGATATTTTAACATTATATATTTTACAACTCACCATTATAAAAAAAATTGCCAATTTTTATTTCAAACTATTTGCCAAACAAAGTTATTTGCATGAATTAAAAATGTAATTCAAGTGTATAACTGATAATAACTTATTCTTGGTAGTATCAAAACAATTTATTCTTAGCCAAGAATACATAATTGTACAAAATTTACTAATTCTTTCGCTTTAGGAAGAAAGCGCATAGGCAGATCTCAAGATTCTACATGCAAAAGTATAGAGTAAATTAAATTTCGGATTAAATAAAAATATATTAAAATGTTCGGAAAGTTTTTAAATTATAAAATTTCTCTCATAATTACGCATGTTCATCCGTATTTTATTAAACAGGGATGAGGGGGACTATAAATATGGGATTTAAAACAACCGTATAACAAAGAATTTATAAAAAAACGTGGCAGAACTTCGATTACCTCTATATAGAAAGAGAGAGCAGATTAAAATGCCATGACGTCGGACGGTTTGTTTAATACTACTCGCCAATCTCGCATTTTGATCTTATCAACGCAAAGCTTCGACTATTCGCAACAGTATTTTGATGAGAAGCAGTAGCATTATATCGATTATTTCGTTTTCTTTCGTTGGTATTAGTTATCATCCTTTGTGTTAGCTGTTGCCATAAAATTATCATATTCTTATTTCATTGAGCTATTGTTGCTTGGTGGATTATATTTGTTTGATATATTATTGATCGATTGTTGCCATAAAATCATGATTTCTTTTAGATATAAAGAGTTATTTTTTCAACTAAATGCTGCTGTGGAACTATAATACGAATATTATTTTATAAATTTTGGATTCACTATTTCAAATTCTAAAGAAATCAGTACATTTTTTAATTCAAAAAGAATTTTATTTTCTTTTTATTTTTAGTTAAACCTTTTTTTTTCAGCATTTTTATATCTTTTGTTTTATTTCATTTAATATTTTCTTTTGATTCTTTACTTTTACCACTAATACTTTAAATTATCCTGTCAACATTGCTTTGTTCAATGGTGGAGAGGTGGTCCACTAAATTCCTCTGAAATTCTTTTCATTGCCACAAATTTTTCTTTCATGCCTCAAAATATATAATCTATACCAATATATATTTTTTTAAAAATACACTGAGATTTTTTATGCATTTCAAGTATGGATTTTTTTAATAATAGAGAAAATGGAAAAGAAAGCAAATTTGCCAAAGAATTAAGTCATCTCTTAGGTTGCATCATTTGTTTGTTTCTTGTACTATTAATTTTTGAAAAAAAAGGGAAATTTGTGAAATGATGATAAATTTCCACATTATTAAGATTGCAAAAAGGATAGTAAAAACAATTATGAAGTGAATATTCAAATAACATCTTGACGATTGACGATGCAACATATATTATTATTATTTTTGAGTTTATGACTTATTATTATCATTTAGTTAGTATTTTATTTAATTTAAAAGTTTTATTTAAAATTGTGTTTATTGCATCCATTTTTATGTTGACAGCTCTGACAACTTTGAAATCCTTTTATTTGTCCTTTGTTATTTGCTTGCATATACGATAAAAAAAAAGAGTATTGTAATTATCAAATATTTTGAAATCGAGATTTTGATGATTGACTTTCTTGAATCGGAAAACATATTCGAAATTCTATCAGTTTGTTTGTGAACACGATAACTCAAAACTGCTTTGAGCTAAATGAAGGAAATTTAACGAAATCCACCCATTCAGAGAGAATCTGTTTGTCCATTTGCCTTTTTGTCTAAGTTAACTCGATAACTGCAAAATGAAATAAACAAGGGAAATCACCCCAGCACTTTTCTGTGTATTTTCTATTAAAGGTGTTACCCCACCCCCCTCTCTTGCTAAAAATTATGAACCTAGGGTAGGCAGAGAACACCTTGCATGTCATTGATATACAATAGCTACAAAATATAACGCCTTTAATAAAATACATAATGTACGTA
>JAPMOQ010013041.1:230058-310352 GCA_026543055.1 Argiope trifasciata | reverse complement strand
TGTCTATAATCTGAATTTGTAATCTAATCTGTGTCTATAATCTGAATGTATCTGTAATTTGAATCATTCTTTTTAACAAAGCTTTCTTATTTTGCTGCTACAAAAATTCAGCTTATTTTACCAGTGTTGTCCCTATTCATAATTAATTCATACGTCCATTCAATTACCTTTGTAAAATTGTAGCTAGCTTTTAATAAAAAGCTTACAATGGGAATATCCATCATTAAACTGTTTCTCATCCTTACCTATCAAATTTCATCTTCCAAATCTAGTTTATTTATTACCTTACAATAAAATAATTTGTATGAAAGGAGAAAATTTTGTAAAAATAATATTTTTAACATTCAAACAAGATATTGCATTGCAAGCAGAATATAATTGAACATTCTGAATATTTTATTGTTATAATAAGAATATTGTAACATAGAAAGGAGATACATAGCGTATCTTAGACCGGTCGTTCGAGGAAAAAGTGCTAATACTGAGACTTGAAACAGCCATAGTAATGGCAAAACATCTAGAGAAGTGACTCGAACAGAAGTGCGTGATACGATTTCTAAGGGCCAAGAATGTGACCTCATCGGACATTCACAGACAAATCGGTGAAGTGTATGGGGGTAAAACAATGAGTAAACAACAAGAGGTGAAATGGTGTTCTTTTGAAGCATTCAGTGAGATTGTTGGAAACGTTTAACTGTGAGATCTTGATCCACTTTCCGCATATAGTCCCGATTTTGCTCCTAATATCTATTTCCTTTTCTCGACATTGAAGAAAGACCGATTTGAAACAAGGTTCATATCAGACGGAGACATTCACAGACAAATCGTTGAAGTGTACCGGAGGCGAAGCAATGAGTAGACAACAAGTGACAAAATGGTGTCATTCTTTTGAAACGGGAAAGATATTGCTGCATTTAGGTGGGAAGTTTCTAACCACCTCCCATACGGCCCATATTTGGCTCACTGTGACTATTTCCTTTTCCAGACTTTGAAGAAACACTTATCCATAACAAGGTTCATATCAGACGGTGATGTTCAAAAAGGTGCCGAGAACTGGCTCAATAGTCAAGGACCAGATTGTTACCAAGATGGATTAAACAGATTGGTACAACGGAGTGCTAAAGGCCTCAGTAAGTTTGGTGATTATGTAGAGAAGTGACCGCATATGTCTCTTAATTTCCATTTGTATCTTATATTTATTGTTAACTAGCCGCCTTTGGCGACCAGTTAGTTCGCCATGAGTAAAGAGTTCTAAAATTTTCAATTAAATCACATATTCATTAGCCTTGAAGTAATTCTGGGCATTGATTGACCTGAAATTAATATTTTCTTTAAGATGATGGACGGAAAGTTCTAAAAGTACACCTTTTCCTAATAATATTCTTTAATTTTATAAATCAGTCAGTTTTCACTATCGGTTATACTTCCAAAATATCAAAAATGTTTTTTTCGGTGATGTTGCCAAAATATTAAATAAGTTTTTTTTTAAAAAGCGAAAAAGGGAAAAAAGTATTGAATTAATATATTGCAAACGATTACATAAATATGCCATTAAGTCGGGATTTCAATGCATATCCTGTCTAAATTCAATCAGGTTTAACGTAAATAAAGAAGATTTATTGATTTAATGATATAGATGTTACAAACGATTGTAGAAACCTTTGCTTTGCATTTATTTTTTAAAGAAAATATCACATTTTATATTTCTTTTATTTTATCCAGTCATGTGCTAAAAAAACATGGTTAAAATAATTCTTTAAAAATTCGTTAAAAATAGAAGCTTAAGTTATACATTAAAACACTAATACCATTAGAAAGCTAATTTTTTAATCTTTAAATTGATGTAAAAATCATGTTTATGCGATCATATTTTTGGAAGTTATAGCGGAAGAACGTCGAAATTTCGCTTAAATTTTAATTAATCTAAATTCTAATTAAAAATTCGAAAAAAGAGCTCCGAGGTGCACATTCTGGACCTCCAAGGTATACATGTACCAAATTTGGTAGCCGTAGGTCCAACGGTCTGGCCTGTAGAGCGCCAACACACACACACACATTGAGCTTTATTATAAGTATAGATAAATAACTTTTCCTCTGCCTTATAAACTCTTTATTTGGATCACCTCTCGTCTATACTTATAATAAAGCTCAATGTGTGTGTGTGTGTGCGTGTGTGTGTGTGTGTGTTGGCGCTCTACAGGCCAGACCGTTGGACCTACAGCTACCAAATTTGGTACATGTATACCTTGGAGGTCCGGAATGTGCACCTCGGAGCCCTTTTTTCGAATTTTTAATTAGAATTTGAATTAATTAAAATTTAAGCGAAATTTCGACGTTTTTCCGCTATAACTTCCGAAAATATTATTGCACAAACATGATTTTTATATCAATTTAAAGATAAAAAAATTAGCTTTCTAATGGTATCAGTTTTTTTAATTTATAATGTAAACTTCTATTTTTAATGAATTTTTTAAGAAATATTTTAACCATGTTTTTATAACGTGACTGGATAAAATAAAAGAATGCCGGAAGTTCAAATAAAAAAAATATCATCGCAAAATAAATCTACAGAAATGCAACTTTCAGCACGTGACTGGATAAAATAAAAGAAATATAAAATGTGATATTTTCTTTGAAAAATAAATGCAAAGCAAAGGTTTCTACAATAGTTTGCAATATGTATACCATTAACTCAATAAATCTTCTTCATTTACGGTAAACTTGATTGAATTTTGACAGGATATGCATTGAAATCCCGACTTAATGGCATATTTATGTAATCGTTTGCAATATCTGTATCATTAATTTAATACTTTTTCCCTTTCTCGCTTTCTTTAAAAAAACATATTTAATATTTTGGCAACATCATCGAAATTTTTTTTAATATTTTGGAAGCATAACCGATGGTTAAAACTGACTGATTTATAAAATTAAAGAATATTATTAGGAAAAAGTGTACTTTTAGAACTTTCCGTCCATCATCTTAAAGAAAATACTAATTTCAGGTCAATCAATGCCTGGAATTACTTCAAGGCTAATGAATATGTGATTTAATTGAAAATTTTAGAACGCTTTACTCATGGCGAACCAGCTGGTCGCCAAAGGCGGCTAGTATTATAATAAAAAATATATAATTAATTTTTTTTTCCAATACAAAAAATATATGCGTATACATATTATTTTATGCATCTATATAAAATTAAATACAATTGAGCATAGTTTTGATTTGATTTAACTTTATTTTAGCATTTAATTAAATTAACTGATAATTTAATCTGGTTGATAAGATAGGAAAATATAAGAAAGGCAGTTAAAAATGATTTTTAATGCTGCAGTATAATTTAAATGCTTCAGAATGTAGACATGGTAACTGTAAACATATATGCATAACAAACATATAACAAAATATGCTTAGAGATTGTAAACATAAAAATCTCGAATTCGTATTTTTTGATCGTTACAATACTCATATTTTAAGCACGACGTTTCCTAAAAACATAAAAAATTACATACATATACAATTTCTTCTTGAGTATTATTCTGCTAAAACAAAAGAACAAGATCTCCCTTCTCCTCAATTTTCTGTCTTCAATGCAGTTTCTTAGCCTTAGGTTTATTTTCTATAAAAAAATATTTCTAATTAATTTTCTCAATCTCAAACTTTACAATAAAAAAACTTACCTCAGCGACAGACTTGGGAAAGATTAAGAAGCTCTTCTCCGATATCTCGACCCATTTTGAGATATAAAGTTACCTAATGATCCCAGATGTGAGACCAATTATCTTGAAATAAGTCTCATATGGCCAGAAACAAGTATCAATTCGATTCTCATTTGTGGCAACAGCCTATATAAACATATCAGGGGTAAGAAATCATTATACTCCAAGAAAAGCCTCTTATATGCTTGATCTATTTAGGCCTCCTATATGCGGTACAGGTACAAAGGTATATCAGAATTAAAACCATTAATTTTTTTTAGATATCTTAATTTTTTTCCATTTAAGAGCATGTGTAAAGGAAATCAGCGTCTCTTATTAACAGACAAATTTTGACGTTTCTTCTAATGGTAGTGAAATTCGAGCTTAATTATCGGAATATTTTAATAATTGTTGCCATTTTATGTCGAAGAATAATTAAAATTTCCTTAAAATCCATACATCATAATTGAAACTATGAAGACTTAGCCTTTTAAGCCATTTAAAAAAAGCCTTTTTATAAGATCTCTACCTTTTAAAGTTCTTATCTCTCTGCATTAATTTCTGAAATTCGTAGTTCAATGGCGATTGCTCTATCTTCTGCTATTAGTAAGTAGATTTTTTATTTACTTATCCTATTTGTCATTTTATATATTTTGAATACTTGACAAATTGTGGATTCATGTACATGAAAAAACATACAAGTATATCTCTTTAAAAGAACTCTACATTAATTGAATATATTTTTTAATTAAAAGTATGTAGATAATTTCGCTTTTTGTAATTGAAAAGGAAATAATATGCAGATAATTTAGAGGTAGATGGAATAAATTCAGAAAATTTAGAAATAAAATAATATTTTATTTCTAAACTGATTTTCTTCGTTAGTTTTATTGCAATGTTACCTTCTTGATTGTAATGTAATTCTATATCTATATGTACTTATATACATTTCATACAGAGTAATTTTTAATCATTTCATTATTTTTACCATGCATATGTTTATCAAGATAAGAAAAAATTTTAGTTCTATATCTACCGTAGCGCAGGATCAAAATCTTTTCATATATAATATTTATATTGTGATAACTATTTTTGCATGAAAATTATAACATACGAAATCCTTTTATTATCTAAATCTCGTAGGCTTTAATTTAGAATTTCAATATCAATTTCATCAAACGATTTTTAAAAGCTTTCGGTATCTATTCAATATGTTCTTTAATATTTGTTGCACTTTCACTAAAAACTTCACAAATGTTGAAGCATTAAGAAGGGTTTCTTTCTTTGAGTGATTGACTTAAAATTAGCTTTTGACATGGTTAAATCATTATTTTAAAATTAATTTAAGTAACATCAAAAGATTTTTAGTATTAAGAAATATCAAAATTAGAAAAAAAAGAAATTAAAAAAATAATGGCATAGTAGTATCAAAAAGTAAAAAAAAAAAACGCATTTTTGTTATTTTACTAATTAAAGATTTAATTAATGTGTGATCTTTGAACAATTGATTATATTTTACTCCTCTTGCTTAATGTAATTAGCTTTAAATATTTGACTACCCAAGTGTGTTAAAAAAATAACGTGAAAGACTAATTTATGTGTGCGTGTGTGTGCAAAAATGACTTTTAACTACATTTAAATTTATTGAAACATCAAAATTTTTTTTAATTAGAACGGAAATAAAATAACATTAAATATTAAGTAATATAATAACATAATTAATAAACAATAAATAAATTATAATTAAATTTTAATTTCAAAAGTTTTTTATTTAAAATGAATTAAAAATTAATTTATTTTTAAAAAAATTTATGTCGATAGTATTTTAGTTTTCAGATTCATTCATTGACTGAAAAAATTCATTTTTTCATAATTTTACACTGCATGCATTGATTTTTAAGAGTACATATGAATAATATTGTTACGTTTTAAAACCACTTCATTATCCCTTTTTAATGTCTGTAATCAAAATATTTATTTGTTACAAGTTGATATAGAAATCTATAATCATTCCCGAAATTTTTTTTAATTTTCATTTTTGTATAAGTCGGTTTAAATAAAGCTGAAATGCTAATTTTTCTTCTTCCTACAAAAATTCAGGAACAGATTTTTCAACAAATATTTCTTATACCAGGCGACTCAAAAACCTTGACACCGTCTTTTATTCGTAAAATAAGGAGCAAAATTTTATGAAACCGATTAAAATTTTCAGAGAACTAAACTTAGCAAAAAAGAAAATTTAAATTGAACCCCAAACAAACAAAAAAATTCCCAGTGAGTAGAATGTGCCCCATCCTCTAATAAGGTCATGCACTAAATTTCAGCATTTTATCACAAAAAATCTTAAAGATATGAAACTATATAAATGCCGATTCAAACCACTTTTCAATACCTGTATATGAGTTCGCATAAAGGAAAATTCAAACCGGATGTTCATGTTTAAGGGGTCGTACACAAATTAATAAAGAAAGTAATGATTGAATAAATAAAGAGTAATTTTGCTATTTATTGTTTCAAAAGTGTTAAAAAATTTTAGAAATAATAAAAGAAAGATTACATAATTTTTTACAAGATCATTGGCAGTTCTATTTTTTAATTATATTCTGTAATTCGTGATGTAAAATTTAAAAGTATTTTTCAGAAAACAAAGATTTGAAAATTTGTATTTATATTAAACATATAAAATATAGTTTATTTCCTTATTTTGCATTCCTGCAACGCGTTATCTACACTGAAGCTATAAACATTTGCATTTTAATTTGCCATTGACCCTTCAGGAACATTGTTTTAAGTAGAGATTCTCTTTAATCAAGAGATCTTTGTGAATTTTCATGATAAAATTCTTAAATTTTGCACATGTCCTAATTTGAGGATGAGGCACATTTTAATCACAGGGAACTTTTCTGTACGGGGTCCTTAGAAAAATTTAAATTTATTTTTTTTAACGGTTAGTTCCTTGAAAATTTCAATCGACTTCATAATATTTTGCATCTTTTTAACTCATGTAACCAATATTTAAGGAATAAAAGTCCCTGTCAATGTTTTTAAGAATAAACTACAAGATATTAAAAATCCTTGTTTTAAGACTACTATGCTTTAATTAAAAATAGAGTTTCAAAACAAAAAAAATTATTTAAAATATTTTTTTGCAATGTATCATTTTAAAACATTTTATTTATTGTTTTGTTTGCTTTGGGAATGCATTAAAGTTTTTGCTAAGGAATAACTCAAATTTTCCTTATAAATTCTGAATGAGATTTTAATGAAGTTTTTTGGAATATTTATATAAAATGTTATTTTTCATTAGTAAAAAACATTAAAATATAGTCTCCCTAACAACCCTAAGTATTTAATTTAATATTCGAGAGAAAAAAAAACGTAATTTTAAAATGCACTTAAAATAATTTTGAAAGGTAATTTTTAACTATTTTGCAAAATATACCTAATAACATTCTGTTGTTATAGCAAAATAAAATAAAAAATCTCATTCTAGTAAAAATTTTCAATTTCCAGTAAATTCTATTGGATAGTATACATTTATTAAATTTTAGCATAAATATGCAAATACAATATATTTCTCTACAAAATTTCATTTTCCATTTGAAATACAATAATTAAAAGAATTTTGTTGCATTTTTGTGTAAGGTGAAAGAATTAAATGTTTATTTCTATAACTGCAATGCACATATTCTATAGGTAGTAAACATACTTGAAACTTAAGGTTATAGTAATGCAACAGAAGCATAAGCACACTCAAATATAACTTTTTAAAAATTTCCGTTATTAAAAAAATTATTTATTAAATTTTAATTTATTTTCTTTTATAGAATATATATTAAGTAAGAATTCCTAAGTAGTGATAAGTCTAAAAGCTTAATAAATTTTTAATTTTACCTTAAAGTAATAAAGTTAAAAATTTACCCAGATTAATATCCTTGGTATGAGCAGATACTTGTAGATGGCTTCTCTTTCATAAAATTATAATAACCAAAATGTAAACCGTACAAGAGAAACAGTGTTACGAACCTAAATTGCACAAAAATCAATTTGTATTGACTTTTGTCTGTAAGCGTTAGGCGGCGTCTGTTTGGTAAAGGCCATCATCAATGGAAAGGTTAAGCTGAGATGAGGTAACTATCGATTAATCTTAAGAAATCGATTGTTTTCCGGAGTACTATTAACTTTAATGATTTTTGACTATCAATTATAAAGAAGACTAGAACCTCTACTTTTCAGTTGAATGTTACTTTGTTGGTTTGAAAGCAATTTAAAATTTTACAAAATAAACTAAAACAATGTATTGTAAGGGATAGATGAGTTTAAAAAATAATCTACTGAAACTATTCTATTAAATAAGGCTCCTCAAAAATAAAATTTTCTTCAAAATACTTACGACTTAAATGACTTTCCTCCTTTTCCGACATAGCAAAAATTTATTATAGAAATAAGAATATAAATTTTAGTTGATATTTAAAAAATCCATAATAATTATCAAAATTAAAATAAAGTGGTGTTCCTTATGGTAGCCAAAATTGGTTAAAGAAAGAAGGACAAAAATAAAATATAACTAGCCGTCTTTGGCGACCAACTTGTTCACCTAGATTATGAACTTTTTAAACGTTTAACATGAAGCAGTTAAGTCAAGGCTTTACTCATTCGTTAATGTTTTTTTTTTATTTTGACGCCACATAAAATTTTCGTCTACAACTATTTTTTGGATTTCTTTCATATCCTGTTGCCTTTCAGTGAATGGAATGCTAGCCATGTTCACAGCATTTTCACATTTTTTTGCAACATTATATATATATATATATATATATATATATATAAAAATTAGCAATATAAGAGAAAACGAAACTAATTATGGAAACTTAACTTAAAACTATCTCGGACTCGAACAAGACCAAAATTTAAATTTAAAATTTAAAAGGCAATCATAGTATTTAGTGTGCGCGAATGCAGCTACTACTAAAATACTGATGAATCACATAAATTAGCAATACAAGAGAAAACGAAACTAATTATGGAAACTGAACCAAATACTTCGAATTCGAACAAGACCAAAATTTTAATTTAAAATTTAAAAATTTAAAAAGAATCCGGCCTGAAGACTTTCTCAAGGGTCACCCTCAGGTAAGGATTCAAAATAAGGGATTTTTTCTGTGAGGTATCGGTGGACAATGGTCAAAAGTAAGTGACACCTCGTGACCCGAAAATCCCCCGGAAATTAAGGCAAAAGAGAAACATCAATTTAATAGCAAAGACACAAAATAACATTAAAATCATCATCAAATGAAGTAAGAAGTGTCACTTACTTTTGACCATTGTCCACCGATACCTCACAGAAAAAATCCCTTATTTTGAATCCTTACCTGAGGGTGACCCTTGAGAAAGTCTTCAGGCCGGATTCTTTTTAAATATTTAAATTTTAAATTTAAATTTTGGTCTTGTTCGAGTCCGAGATAGTTTTAAGTTAAGTTTCCATAATTAGTTTCGTTTTCTCTTATATTGCTAATTTTATATATATATATATATATATATAGTCTTGGATATTCTCATGCTACATCACGTGCAGAGTTTTAGTTGGTATGAACAATAGACACAGCGTTATAAAAATCGATCAAAATAATAAATAGAAAAATATGAGATGGTAGGGAATTAATAATTTTAGTGAAATGATCCTTTTTACTCACTTGAAAAAATGTATGTCAATATTTGCTGACGTGTCTAATATTTAAACACCACAAAAAAGCCACTGTGCCTAAAACACAACCACGTTTGTTTTTAAAATAATCAATGAGGAAAAAGGTTGCAGAGTTAAATGGAATCTGGTTCGAGGCTTCGTTGGGCCCTCACTTATATTATGTTTCATAGTTCTTGTGGAAATCAACTCTCTTTTTCGTATTTTGCTTTGTGATTTAAAGAAAATTTATTTACAAGATTTCTTCAATACTTTACTAATTTTAGAAAAGCTTTGTATTAATTACACTAGTTCAGGGGTTGGAAATTAAAACGGGAGAGTCAAAAGTAATAACTTTAAAAAAAATTCCAGTTTTTAAAGATCCACTAAAAATGTTCGACTGAATATTATAATATTTGCTTTAAAATAAACATCTTTAATTACGGAATAATTTTTATTCATATAAATACACAAATATAGATAGTTACATCAATAGAAGTATTGACTTTTCGTGCCTTTTGAAAGTTTGATTAAATCTGGCTTTTGGTTTGTTGTTTTAAGTTTCAAGCACGACTCTAGATTTTTGTTTGTTAGTTGACTTCTAAATTCACTTTTTATTACATTCATGCACAAGAATGCTTGCTCATACAAATATGTCAACCCGAATATCATCATCAATCCAAATGCGAACTTATTCAGCTCTCTATAACATTCTGGAAGACTATACCATTCGAATATAAAGGCCTGAACTTGCGGTATTTCTTTTAGAGCTGCTCACTTGTGCTGCGTGATGTGCATGCATTTCTGGTCGTTCATCTCTTTCAACATGCACTACAGAAGTCTTTGGTTTTCAAATCTAACAACTGCATTTGAAAAAATCGAACATCAATTCAAAAATGGCTCAATGTTGATTTCATTTGTATTTGTGTTGAGAGGATTTACTGTGAACGCGAGAGTACTTTTGTTTTTGCTTGTTTGAATTGCTCGAATTTCTTAGCGAATCGATCCTTCATTTTTTAAAGATATACTTGAATAATTCGTGTCAGTAGTTGCATTGCTCCATATTTTTAAAATGAAGTAAATGACCACTCTCTGTGTCTTCAGAAAAAAGAATTAAATTTTTTTTTGCAGTGAAAAGTAAGTGGCTGAAAAAGAAACAAGGTCTCGGTGTCTCATCTGTAAGAACAAAACAATAGTTCAAATTTCACTCATTACGGTCATGTTAAGCTTAGCGATTTGAAACTAACCTGTATATTAATAAAAATTTCTGAGAGAAGAGGTACTTAAAAATGTTTTTTCTTATTTTTTTAAGGGTTTTGATAATAGATTATTAATTTTTCGTTGGAACTGGATAGCCGAAACTTTGTATCAAAAGAGTCACAGGTTGCCGACTCCTACGCTAGTCTTTATAAAGAACATTTTCTTCGCTTTCGGTAGCCAGACCTTTATTTGTTTATACTGATTGTATCAATAGAATTCAATATTTGTGATTTTATTTCTTCCCTAAAAACAGAGATTAATTTACTGAAGAGCCGGCATTCTGGCATAGGGGCAGCACGCCTTCTCCCTGATTTGGCAGTCCCAGTTTTGAATCCCGGTTCGGATGTGGGTGTTCTTCATCTGCGAGCCCTGTAAAAAGGGATCGTGCAAGCGAATGTGACGCATGAAGTAGTTAAATTGTACTCTTGGCCCTAATTGGAGCTACTGAAAAAAAAACAAGAGGCACGCTCTCGGCTTAAAGCGCTGACAAATCTAGCATTGGGCTAGAAAAGTGTCATAAGTAAAAACAACAATAAACTGAACTTTTTTATTTACTAACAGTTAATAAAAAAATATTTTTAAAAATTGGAATAACTTTTTAAAATTTTTTTAAAATTACAAATTAAAATCTTTTTAGATGCTAATTATTTTTTATTTCATTTAGTTGTTTATTTATTTCAATATTTTGGTCTTCAAAAATCAATTTAATGTAATATTCACAATGATGACTTTTATTATAAAAAATCGTTTTAAAATTTTAAATTAAAACAAAACTTCATACGAATCGCATTTCCTATTTAAACATATTTAGCCTTTGTTTTTAAATTTGGTATTATAACATTCAAAACCATATTAACGTCATAATTTATTGATAATTGGATTATATTTAACAATATTACAATCTTAAAATCATTTTATTTTGATTATAATTTTAGATTGGATAATTTTTTCTGGTTTTTTTCCCTGTAAAATAACTAATCACTACAAATTTATTTAACGATTCAAAGATAAAAGGCGATGATTAAAGATTTAAAGTTGTCCATTTAAAATATTTAAATGGACGACCTAAAAATCGATTTCTAATTTCTCCTCTTTACTTATAATAAAGATAAATATGTACTTGTGAATGGTTATATGTATTAACAATATACGTGTCAGATCATTTGACTTAGATTTTTAAAAAATATTAATTAGAATTATAACTAAGAACTAAACATAGCTGTAGGGATTTTCTGCAATAATTTCCTAAAACATTACAAAACAAAAATGATTTTAAATCATTTTAATCGCCTTACAATTAAAAAATTATCGTTTTAATGATATTATTTTTGCTGTATAAATATTTTTTCTAGATTAAATATTTTTTTAAGTATTTTAAGCTTATTTTTAGTAAGACTCGTATGAATTCTGAACGGATATTAAATTCTTCAGGAACCATAATGCAAAAAAAATTAATGATTCTTGAAAGAGACCCAAGTTGTTAATAAAATTTACCATTAAAAATATAGATAATTTCTCGGTTTTTTTTTCGGTCACTCCAAATAACTATCCCTTTATAATGCAAAACTTTATTGGCAAAGCAAGTTTCAGGAAAGTAAGCCATATATTTTTAAATCTTGGAGATGTCTGTAAAATATTTAAATTACTATTAAAAGTGAAAAAATGCCAAATTTTCAATGTTTTAGGTTCGAATTAGGTTACATTATTATAGTGTATCCATTTTTTTACGAATTTTTGGATATCTGACAAAAAAAGCAAGAAAAATTCAACATAAAATTATGTTAGACTATTAAATAGGAATTTTATACCTAAAAAATTTGAAGTTAGAAATACATCGCCTGAAGTAGACATTAAAAAATGCGTAAAATAAAGTAGCTTATTAAAAGTCTTAGATCATTAACCATCCAGTGGCCAAAGGCGTTTAATAATGTAATAAATTTCAAGTTGGTTTTAAAAAAATAACAACAGAGAAATGGATATGCATATTGCTTGGTTTGGGAAAAAAAATTTAAGAATTTATGTGATTACTTTATAGAGACACAGATGCAAATATTGCATGAGATGTAATTAGAAGTTACCTAATAAAAAGATAAGCTAAATTTCAATAATTCCTTCCACCGTCAACTAAGAAAATCTTATAAGCAACTTATAAATTTTTCTGTTTATTTTATCAGTATTGTCGAAGTCCAAAAATTTATTAATTATATGAACTGATTTATTCAAAGTAATAGCGACACTTTTAGTGAAATAATTTAATTTTCACATATATTGGAATTATAGACAGAAATCTATGATATAAATTCAAATGAAAGGTTTACGAAATGACATTGTGGATGTAACCAAAGTGGACCAACTGAGCACAAATATCCTACTGCGAAGTAGTCTCTGCTATCAAAATTTACGTGGTAGGAGTTAGTTCTCAATTGCGTCCTCCAATTCGTCATCTGAATTGAAACACTTCACTCTTACATGTTAGGCCGCGGTGGCCTTTTGGTAAGGTCTCGGCTTCGGAACTGGAGGGTTTCAGGTTCGAGACTCGATTCCACCGAAGAACCGTCGTGTGAGGGGGTCTCTTGCACGTTAAATCTGTCAGGCCAAACGTCCTCCCGCTGGCGTGGCGTCGTGTGGAGAGGGGGTGCCAGTTCAGGTGTCGTCCTCGTCATCTGATGGTGGTTCAAAATTACGAGTACGTAATTTTTACGAGTACCGTCCCAAAATAGCCCTCTTGTTGCTTTAAAACGGGATGTTAATATAACTTAACTAAACTAAACTCTGACATGATTTTTAATGGACCGGAAAAAAAGGGAAGTCGCAAGGTGACATGCCCAGACTTTAGGATGAATACAGAAGATACTTCCACTTGAATTTGACCAGCACGCTTCAGTGACATTGGAAACGTGAAGACGAGTGTTAATGTTGATCATAATCAGTCTTTTCCTGAGCAGTCCGGAAAGTTTGCTCTTGATGGACTAGCGGAGTTTGCGAAATAACTCATGCGACACGTCAATGCTAATGGTTTTTGAGTGCTTCAGGAATTCTGGGAGTATCGGATCTCGGCATCAGTTTGTTGGAACTCACAAATGCCTATTTCTTTCATGCATCAAGTGTGGGCGACCCCGCCAGTCACTACATTGACTTCCACAGATGTTGTATTATATTATCTCACAGTAAAATAATCAAATTTCAACCGATTTAGTTTCCATGACGATTTATACCTTTTTATTAGAATACTCCTAATATGAAAACTGGGGTTGCAGGCTTTTGGGGCTGTATTTTTTCGAACTTTCAAAAAATATTTTATGTTACAGGTAATAGGATAGTTCTGGTAATAATGTATAGAATAGCAATACATTATATCTGTGCTGAAGACAGTACATCTTATATGGGTTGATCATCAATTTTCTCAAAATATTAAGTAAGGAGACCCTTGTTGAAGTAAGAAATGGAGATGAAATGATTCCAAGTTTAAAATGAAATTTATAAACTTTTCCACTTTATTTCAAGTATTCAGTTTAAAAAACGCGTATAAGCTAATTTTTCGATGAAAAATTTAATTTCTCTACAAATTAGTCAAGGATGTAGAAATAGACTTAAAAGCCTAATTCTGTTTATTAGTAAACTAATAACAGTTGGCTTTCATGTCAAGCTTAATCAATAAATATTCAACACTGTTTTTTGCAAGTTGCTTTCAAAGACTATCTGATTCCCCGGGATTTAGTGAGGATAAACATTTTAAATAAATATTTCTTAATATCTTTCTTAGAAAAATATTTTTACATTTTATTAGACATATATATTATACTATTTTAAAAGCCTGCCACGGTTTTCCCCCCATTAATCTTTGCATTTCTCTAATTTTCTGACTATAATTCTAGACATCCAACTACAGCACAAGAAAAAAAAAGCAGTGTTTAAAAATAATTAATTAATTTTTAAAATTTTACTCTGTTTAATTCTGTATTTAAAACTCAACTATAAGGGAAATTTTTTTAAAAAAATTATTTATAACGTGTTTTATACTGAAATTAATTTACCATGAAAAATAAGTTGAATTCTCATATTTTTTTCATCGTTGAGGAGGAAATGAGAGGAATTATTAGATGCAAAAAATAAAACGATTTGTTTCACTTCAAAGAAATATATTGTTGTAAAATAAATTTTAAAAGATTGTTAAAAATTAATTGAAAAGGGATAAAATCTTGTACAGAAAATACAACATCAAGAAAAACATACGGGTAGCTCTTTTTTTTTTTTTTTTTTTTTTTGCAATTTTAATGCCATATAAAGATCATTTCTCTGCTGTATATTTTCGAAAGTTGTTAAATAATTGAATCGCTTAATTTTTAATTGGCATTTAGAAAAAATTGCCCTGAAATACACATTCTTACCTTTTTAAAATTTATAACAAATTTGGTAGCTCTAAGTCACATGACTTATACAGCGCCTACGCACACGCATTTTCTTTTATTATTAATTGCAACATTACTCAATAAAATAATTCATTCGAATAAAATTAATTAATGATGGAAATTTCAGTAAAGGTATCGATAAAATTGCGATTTTTCTGCAATGTTAAGAAAAATTTATAAAAATATGTTTTCTGGTTTATTTTTAATTTATCAAAGTATAAAAAACAAATATAATTATTTTCATTATATTGTTATACTTACTATATGGTATGCCTGAATATTTAATCAATAAAATCGTATTTATTTACCAAATCTTTGAAATAAAAAAAAAGTTTCTGTAATCAATTCGGTTAAATTTTGTAGTTTATTCCTCGTTTTGTTTTCTTTCTTAAGCAGGGCTTTTAATCTGATATATTCATTATTTCTTTATTTTTATAAAGCTTTAAAAAGCTATATACATTTGTTTCAGTTAAGGAATTCAGCCCCATGGGAAGGGGTGGGGCTCTTCGTAACTGAGGCTGAAAAACTTCCGGCATGGTGGTTGGTTCTCACCACCCTTGTGAGTGCCCGACTTTGGTAATCTGACTACTCTCATCGCATGACATAACGTACTTCTTTCGGGAAAGGTTGTCCATGATCGGTAATGACCATTAGGGCTCAATCATAATCCGAATGGTGTTGCTGTGGCGGTGGTCCTGTCATTCACGTTTTTCCATTTGCCTTCCGGTGGGTCATAGTAGTCAGTTTATGATTGTGATTGGTTGAGGAATTTACAACTTAATTTCTTGATTTTGATATTATTTTTAAATCATGATTAAATCGTTGTATTCATAAGACCACAGTGGTTAGGTAGTAAGAACTCGGCTTCGGAACCGGAGGGTTTCAGGTTCAAGATCTGATTCCATCGTAGAACCATCGTATGAGCGTGTCTGGTTCAAGTTAAATCCGTTCTGGTCAAACGTCCTTCCACTGGTGTGGCGTGGAGTTGAGGATGTTAGCTGAAGCGTCATCCTAGTCAATTGACAGCGGTTCAAAATTGCGAGGGAAGTCCCAAAATAGCCCTAGCGTTGCTTTAAAATTGAACGTTAATATAACTAAATTAAACTTGTTTTTATTTATGTCCTATTTACTTTGTTGCGAAAGTTTCTGAATTGAATTTTATTGAAATGAGTTCTGAAATGTTTCGCTAAGTGGATTCTGAAAATTAAGATGCTTAAGTTGTTGTTGTTTTCCATCAAGACTTTTTTCTTACTTCTGTGGAGAATAACAAAAAGTTTATTCCCTGCTCTCATTTAAGACGATTTAAAAAAAATCTTGATAGCTGCCAACATTTAAAATTACTTTAAAACCGGAAAATATGTTTGTTTTGGAGTTTGAGAAAGACATATTGAAGCAGTTCCCATTGCAAGGCCGCCTTTAAATGCCTCTTTTAATGTGAACGATACAGCTTTATAATGTCTCCAATCCCTCATATAGATACCGATATTTGACCTTGACTTCTCTCTCAGTTTTCCCGACCCAAAAAAAAGCGATTAAAATAAAAGGTAATTAAAAATACGAAATGAAATAACCCGTTTTATGGGACAGAATTTCTTTTAACTTTCACGGAATGATTTGCAGGGTTGTCAAGCTTTTCCCTAAGTGTTTCCATTCTATTGAAGATACCAAGTATCAAGAACTTATCGGAACCGAAAAACTGATATTGATGGCAATAAGGTGATTAACAGCATCCAGACATATCGTAGCGGTCACACGAGTTTACACATTCTGTCACGTTTGCCTGTATATATTTTTATTTCTTCAAAAGGGTTTTTTAATGGACACGTGTAGATCAGCGTGCTGTGTCTTCTCTTGGGATGGGTTTCAAAATTTCTCAAGTCATTCTGTCGTTGCAGCCGAACAGAACCTCACACATGCTTTGTGGTCTCTGACTGAGTCCTTGCCGTCGCACTAACCGTAAGTAGTTCCGTTTTCTACAGCTCGGTTTGCTTTCGCTTTATCTAGAAAAATGAGAATTCATGTAATGAATGGTTATCACAAAATATTTTTTTCTTGCATTAATCATTTTGGAATTATGTTTGAATTTCGGTGAACTTTTTTTTTCTTTTGTATAAGGAAATTGTTAATTATATGTTCGTTATGAATTCCGATCTATGAAACAGCGCAATTTCTAAAACAAAATTTCTCTTTTTTAGACACACTTTTCTTTCTATAACTAAAACATGTAAAATATTTCTATAAAGCTAATCAATGCAGAATATGATATGATTTTTTTTTCTCAATCCGTTTTATTTTAAATAAAAAATCGATCAAGCGTAAAAATTATTTCATAGAATGAATTTTTAAATGAAAAATTTATATAAATTTAAATACTACCGTTCATTATGGTTTTCAAAAGAATTAGCTTTAAAAGTAAATCATAATAAACGCCATTTATAATTTTTTTGTTTTCTATTCAAAACATCGAGCAAATTTAAAAATTACTTCATCGGCCTCATTTTTAATTAAGAAATTGATATATATTAAAACATTTCAATTTATTATGGTTTTCAAAAAATCTGCCTTAAAAATGTACCTATTATAAATGTCATTCAAAAAAAATTTATATTAATGTACATAGCTTTATTTTACAATTTGTTTTATGTTAATTTAAATCTGCATTCATTTAACGAAATCAATTGTTTAACAAATTCGTATCATCATGACTTGCTTTTAATTCTTTCATTTTTATTGCTGACAGAAATGTACGTTGAAATCTGTAGACAGAAAATTCTAGAATTAAGAACATTCGTATGAGAAACTGATATAAATTCATTTTATTCTTTTTGATTTTCGAAAAATTAGCCTTGAAAATATATCCATTATAAACGTCATTTAATAAATGTTTATATTTAGGTACATAACATTATTTTGGAATTTGTTTTATGTTACTTTAAATCAGCATTAATTTAATGAAGTGAATTATTTAATAAATTCATATTACCATAATTTAATTTTTTCATTTGGATTACTGAGAGAAATGTTAGAGGATAACCGAAAATTCTAGAATTAAAAACATTCGCATGAGAATTGATATAGATTAAAACATTTTCAAGCTTATTATTTTTCAAAAAATTAGCCTTAAAAGTTTATATCCTATTAACGCCATTTTGTAAATTTTTATATTTATTTACATAAGTTTATTTTGCAATTTGCTTTATACTACTTTAAATCAGTATTAAATTGATGAAATGAACTGTTTAATAAATTCATATTATCCAGACTTACTTTTACTTCTTTCGTTTGGGTTGTTGAGAGAAATCTATGAGGACAAAATGTATACAGAAAATTCTAGAATTAAGGATATTTGTATGAAAAATTGATATAAATTAAAACTATTTCGTTTTTTCGTTCTTAAAAAATTAGCATTAAAAGTATAATTACTATAAATGTCATTTAATAATTTTTTATTTATGTATATAGTTTTATATCATTAGCTTTATGTAGTTTTAAATAGCATTGATTTAATAAAGGAAAGTATTTAATCAATTCATATCATCTTGATTTATTCTTAATTCTTATTTGAATTGTTGAGAAAATTGCAAGAAGACAAATTGTTGGCAGAAAATTCTGGTATTAAAGAATTAGAATCTATTCGCATTGGTTGGAATTATTCTTAATCATAGAAACATTTTTTAGTTTAAACTAATTTTCTTACTACTTCGATACACATTCATTACAGAAACATTTTAAAATTGGCAAACCTTTCTGAGTAATAATTTTATCCCAAAAGAACCAATCAATTTCTTAAACTGTAATTATTTAAACTTTAAACTTTCTTTTTCCTTCTCTTGTGCTTATATATATATATATATATATATATATATAAGCCGGGTGTTTTAAAAAAAGCAATATTTCTCTATCACTAAGCGAAAATGCAAAATAGAGACATGCTTTCTTACATAAATCCGTCCCATAATGCATAATTTGTGTAGCGAAATTTCCTGTTAAGCGAAACGTATTCCCTCCATTGTAAGGAAATCGATTATAGATTCCTTTGTTTAAAGAAAATATATTTATTTTATTGTTAAAGACTTATCATATGAAAAAAAAATTCTTAAGATTTTTCAACAAAATGATATCAATAAAAAATGGTGATTTGCATTTTTCGTTGTTTTATAATATGGTTGTGTTAATTTTCTTTTCTGCAATGAGTTTATATTAAGAACATTTTTCGTTTGTTTTTCTAATTCGCTATTTACTTTCCGTAATCATATATCAATATTTCATAAATCATACCATATCAATTTAGCTATCAAAGTATAAAGTCGCAGCTTTCTTATATTTTATATTTTGGGCCAAGCAATGTCTGCTTTTTCATGCAATTTTTATTTCGCGCTGATTAACTTCCTTAATGAATTTTTGCTATGTAAACAATTATTAACAACATTTACAATTATAAAATCAATATTTCCTGTATCTTTATCTGACTACCTTCTGTGGCCATTTGGTTTGCTTGTAACAATAGTTGAATTTAATTTCGATTTGTAATGTTGGCTGAGTTCGATTTGAACCTTTACCACTTTACCACTTTCTGTATGCATCAACCTTTATAATAACGTCAATTTAAATGTTAAAATTCAAAAGGAAAATTGTAAATTTAATAATATGAACATCTAATATAACATATTAAGTTACATTTCAAATCGTACTTCAACATCATTCTTGCAAAATTACTCCAACTGAATTAAAATATTGTGATAATGCCTTCGAATAATATTTACCCCAATCAATTATTCACTAACAGTTTTAATTATTAATACAATTTCTATCACAATTTTTATCAAGAATTTATTATTATGTTCTTTAAAAAATTATTTTTTAAATGTAATTTCAAGCAGAGGGGGAAATTAAATATATATACCCGAATTTTGACTTAGGTTAAAATCCTAAAAAACGCTATTCATTTATATAAACCCTGAATGAAACGTTACAAGGAAAACAACAATAAAAATAAGATTTCAATAATTTTATCTATATATATTACTATATTTACTATTTGTTTAAAATTTTAAATTTCTTCTGAGCATCAGATATAAAGTTTCATGAATTATAATAAAATTTTTTAAAACAAATAAAAATTAAATAATTATAATTATAATGAATAAAAATAATTAACAAATAAAATTTTTACTTGCCTGAAAGAAATATGTACCCCCACTTGTAAAAATTATTTATCTTATTCAGATTCTGTGAATTATATTTTCTAATAAAAAGAAAAAAAATGTGTAGGGTTAAGAAAATCTTAAAAAATTTGTTGACTTCAAAATAAAAAAATACATTTTTGTTTCACACTGTGCAGTTATTGTCAAAATTATTCTGATATATTCCAATCAAAAGTACATAAAATTTTGCAATAATTTATTAATTTCGAAATCAGACGAGTACTTCCTAATTTTAATTATTTCTCTCTAAATTTCATGCAAAAAAGTATCATGAATTTTTCTTTTTTGATTTTTTTTTCTATATGCTTCTGTTTTTAATTGAACAATCTTTGAATCTTAGAATTTGGGTTTCAAGCATTGTTTGGCCTTTTCTTATTTAGAGAAAACTGGCATCCTAATGCCATGCCTTTGATATCTGAATAAATATTTTTTAAAAAAGGATCTCCTCCATAATATACAGTATAAACAGCTGTTTATGATTCACATTGCCCTTTGTTAATGGTTTCTGTAATATTGCCTGTCATTTTTTACCGAAATATTTATTAACCATGTGATGCTATTATTCAGCGTTCAGCTGAATATCGTATCTTTCGCCTGTATTTGAACTATTTTTTTAGCTTTATAAGGATGCAAATTTTCTTTATTATCTTTTTTTTTTTTCATCTATTGTATTTCATTTGAAAACTAGTTTTATAAATAAGGACCCGTAAACAAGCATGGTTTTAGAAATTTCTTTTCACTCGTGATAACAGACAGTTCTGATTTAATATTTTAAAGTTTTTATTGATCTCAAATTGAACAATTAAATTTCAGTAAATTTATAAACGAATTAAAATTAATCAACTTATTGCTAAAATATTTTAAATAATACAAATCATCCAATGAAATATTTTTTAATAAATATATACCACAAACATTAAACATGATATTTTTATTTCAATGTTATGTAAGTAAAGGATGTAATATCGTTCAAAAACAGTTTAATTTGTTCGATTTTCTTTCTATTCCTGATTCCAACAACAATTTATGGATTCAAATATTTAAATAGCGTTAGTAATTGCAATAAAATCCGCGATAAATGGGCAAAGTTAGTTTAAGGATGTTTATTGAGGAATTGTTGTTGATTTCTTTATAGAATTGTGAAAAATTATGGCAGAAATATTTCAGTGAGGTAGCATAACTTTTAAAAATCTTCTGAATTCACTGGTTGTTTGAGTTGTCAAATTTTAGAGCACAAAAAAAAATATTTCAATGATTACTTTGCAGAACTTTAAATAAAAAAAGGCTTGTTAGTCTTACACTTCCGGTAGTATCTATTTTAACTTTGTTACTATTTATTTTACTACTTCCACTTTTAATTCATTAAAAATTCTTTCATACTTATGACGAAATTATGTTAGACTATTCAGGTTTAAACTAAAATAAAATGCGAGGTTTTAAATAGATTTTTTTGCTATTAATTAAAAACCAAAACAATCTAAACCTTACTTTGTGTTTCATGCGAAGCATTTAAATGCAATTTTCAATATTGTTTTTATAATTTTTTTACGTACAATGTTTTTAGAAGAGCATGTTTGTTCCGATAAAAGCAAAAATATAAAAAAGAATTATTTCAAAAATTTAAAGTTTTGAAATGGAAGCAATTATGCATTGGAGAAATAATGTCTTAAAAGCAGGTATTCTTTATAGTTATTACGAATTCTAACAAGTTTGAAACGGTCAGGAAATTTTTTTTATACTAGGTGTTACCAAAATTAATTTTTTTGTATTTTTTGAAGTCTTTTTTGTACAGAAAATTTAAATCGGCTTCATTTTCATGGCAAAATGCATACATTTAGACATTACTAGCAGTGAATCAAAAATTTATGAAATGGCAATTAATTCCTGAATGCTTAACTGCATACAAATATAAAATTAAATTTAAAAAATATAATTTGAGTTTAATTTTAATTTAAAAGCAAAAGAGTTGCATATAAATCTTTTATATTTTAAAAATTCCAAGAGTTAAAATTTTAGATAATATTGAAATATTTGAAATTTTAAAAATTTTAATTGAGATTTAAATTTAAAGATTTCAAATAATTAGCGATTGATTTTTCAGGGGAGGTCAATCAGCAAGCATGAAAAAAATATTTAAAATATTAAAATTTAACATTTTAACTATACCAAAGCTAAAACATAAATTGTAAAAAAATATTTTCCTAAGAAGATTCTGAAACTTTTTCAAAAAGACAGAAGATTGGAGGAAGATTTAAGAATGATAACGTATGCCAAACATGCTTTATTATTATATTTTTTAAAAAACAGTATGTAATTATAAATGCATTTTACTAAAGGACTACTAAATAACATCTTTATTGGAAATCAAACAATGTTGAATGTTCTATTTAGTTGTGTTTTATACTATAGTTTTTATTTTTGTTGTTAGCCCCTTTAGTGCTAACTCACACGGCACACCATTCTTCCACCAACTGAATTCCGTAAATTTTAGATACAGTTTAAAATAATAGATTTAAAAAATGAAAAAATAACTTACGCTTCCTATGTTTTCCATTTAAAAAGAAAAAAAAAATAAGGGTTTGCTTGTGAAGTTCTATTGTGCATCTGTAGATCATATCAGAGAAAAAAATAGCCTAGATTTAAAAAAAATTACTTGTAAATAAATCCTTCCAAACAAATTGGAACATCTTAATAAAACTAGATCAAAAATAAGATAAGAATATGTTCAATAAGAAAGCGATAAGGAAAGTTATTTTTTCAATATGATGAGAATATAGACATCTTTTCATTGGTTTAAACAAATATGTAAAAAATAGATAAAATTTTTTGTGAATAAATTTATTTACTGACATTTTTTTTTCTTATTTAATCCTAAATACTATTTTTATCCACGTGTATAATATTTTAGAGCGCAATATACATTTCATAATACGAAGGTTTCAATAAAAGATTACATTACATAAAATTTATTTTGAGCTGATGCAAATGAAAATTCATTAAAAAAATTAATGAAATCTAAAATGTGAAATACATTTTCCTTTATTCTATGACAAATTAATTTCAAAACTAATTTGAAACTTTTTATGCGTTTAGTTCAGAATAATGCTGTAAATAGAAGTCATTCATGTTCTTTTATAAGTTTATTTCCGACTTTACTGAGTCATTTTACATTGAATTCATATTTATGGTCCTTATAAAAGAATACTCGATAAGGGTTAAATTATTTTAACCCTTATCGAGTCTATTTATCTAAATTTATCATGAAAATGTGGATTCTTCAATATGCGATTAAAAATATTAAATGATATTTTATGATTATAACTATTTATTTATTTTGCTTGTAAATAACTGTCATATTTACAAATTATGTGGTTATCAATTTTAAAATTATTTAGATTTTCTTCGCTCTCGTCGTCTTTTAAATTAAGCTTATTTATCAAAATTATTTGTCCCACCGAGGATACCTCAGATATAGGAATGAAAAAATTTCGGTGAAGTGGTTATTTCTCCCCATCCTGGTAAATATAGAAATGATGCTACCCCATACATATGACGGGACGGGCTTGCTACGGTGGAAATTGTATCTTGACCTGTGATGGCCCTTAAAACACATCCATGGTTCCGACCTATTCCATCAAAACGTTCCAAACATTGAAATTTTTCCGTGTGCCTTCGGATTACCAATATCACCTCCGTTAAAAATAAGTAAATAACAATATATTTAAAGGATAATATTTTTCAAAATTTTTTAGCTATATTTTCAGAATTTTATAATTATATAGAAATGGTGTATAGATTGCTACTTTCTACGGATGATGGGACGAGCTTGTTACGGTAGAACTTATACTTTGTCCGATGATGGCCAAGGTACTTATTGATTTTCTATTTTAAAAAAGTGAAAAGAGTAGCATTAGCTCTTGAATAACGGTAGACAATAGTAAAGGGGTAGTTTGTCTCTATACATAGTATGAAACAAACTTTCAAAATATCTTAGAAAGTCTGTATCATACAATGTACAGACAAGTACAATCCTTTGATCAATGTCATGGTTTGGTTACTTTAAATTATACTAATGCTTCAGTTACCTTTCGAATAATAGTAGTTTTTAACAACGCTGTAATATATTTTATTATATTTTTATTACTCTATATTTTTTTCACTTGTTGATTTTCCATCAAATAAATTTTGAATAAGAATCATTAACTCATGAATAATTGTCAGCAGTGGGCTAGAATATCTCTATTCATAGCATTATTAAACCAATCTAAGTAATCTTAACTTCGAAGCATTATTATTTGACCCATGGTAATATTACATTACTTTGAACAATGGTAAAAAGTAAGTTATCTTTCTAATATCAATATTTTTTCGTTTTTTTATATTTCTATATTAATTTCATTATTGATTTTCCATCAAATAAATTTTAAACAAAAATAATTAACCCTCGAATTACACTAGACATCAGCAAAGGGTTAGCCTATCTTTGTACGTGGTATATAGAGCCTTTTTAAATAACCTTAATCTTGAAACCTAATCATTTGATCCATGGTAATGTTACACTGCTTTATATAAGTGCGTAAATTATTTACTTGATATTAATATTTTTTCATTGTTTTGTAACTCTATATTTTCTTTCACCAATCGTATTTTTAATCAAATAAATTTTTTACAATAATCATAACAGTGGTAGTTATCTGCAAAAGGTCTATCTGAATAATTTTTTCTAAATCATCTTAGTTTCGTAACATAATCATTTAATCAATGGTAATGTCACACTACATTAAACTATTAGGTTGTTCGGAAAGTAATTTCGTTTTTTCCCGACAGAGGATTTAATTGTATTTTTCGCACCCAATTTCATACTTAAACCGCAAAATCATTTTATGTTTTAAGAGCTGATATAGCAAGGCTTGAGTGTGAAAAAGTGCAGCTGATTCTTCGCAGTAGTTTTTGGATGGTGCCCTTTTAAATATGGAGAGCAATAAACAGCATTTTCGTCATTTTTTTCTTTTTTGCTATATAAGAGGTAAAAATGCTGTCAAGCCAGAAATAAATTAGCCAATATGTGTGGAGAAGATGTGTTAACAGTACATCAGTACCAGAACTGATTTGCAAAATTTTTCCTTCAAATGAGGAGGCCTAAAACCACCTCGATCAGTTTTTTTTACAGCAAAGACCAAAACTTTTATGAGCGTGTAATCATGTTACTACCAAAAATATGGCAAAAGGTATTAGACCAGAATGGCAATTTTATAATTTAATAAATAATTTATTCATTAAACGAAAATTTCTTTTCATTTTGACAAAAAAAAACCGAAATGACTTTCCGAACAACCCAATATATTAGTGCTTAAATTATCTATCTAAAATAAATAATACATAAATTTATATAATTTTAATTTGGCTAAAAGAACTAAATAAATTTTCAAAATTATAGAATTTAGAAAATAAGCTCGATTCAAAGCTACTGTTACAAGTTTTAATTTATTAAGTCCATTTAAAAATGCCGATTTTGGAATTTATTTGCGTTAACCTCAACCATCAATTTAACATGGCGATGAAAACAAAAACTCTTCATTCGCTTTAAAAAATTTATATTTTAAAACATATTTTGTTATCTTTTTCTTCAGAAAGAATTAAGTAGAGTAACATTTGTTGTTTGGATTCAGAGGGTATCGTGATAATAATGTTTTTGAAAATTACAGACACTGTAGCTTTATATATCTTATCAACTTCTTAATATCATCCAATGAACGCTCCTTATGCAACAGTAAACATGTTTTCTGAGAATACAAATTTAAAGCTCATATTTTGAGCTATCTGAGCTCTAATCATTCTTTCTGAAAATAATATTTATCTAAATAAACACTTGAAACGTTATATTTAAAAGGTAATTTTTCCACAAATCGATCACTTCCTAATGCCTTCTAAGCGAAATTAATGTTTTGTTTTAATTTTTCAATTCCTACTATTCGTTCACACTCTCCTTATATATATTTATATATCTTTCAATCGTTAATAAAATACTTTTTATTCATCCGCTCAAGTTCAAATACATTTTTTAAAACTTGTAGTGGATGGCATTTGATGTTAATATGGTTTTTTTAATATTAATTCCGTAATTAAGTTTAATTAATTTTTGATACTTTAAAAAGACTTTTAGCAGTTTGTAATATACACAAATGCATTTATTAGAGATTATGCGAGATAATTTAGGTAATTTTTAAAATGGTGGCTGAACAACTATTGTAAATTTAATAGATTTTTTAATTGCAAGTAATTAGATAAAATTTTCAGACAATATCAGGCCACTAGTGTATTCTAAATTAATGGTAATTCTGGCGTTATGTTAATATATTATACTCTCTACATTAATATTATAAAAAACTCGGCAATTTTACAATAATGTCATAAATAAGACTTATTTGTAAATAATTTTTCACAGTAGAAGCAAGTATAAACCATGTAATTAAATACAAGAGCTATTTGACAATTTTTTAAAATATAAATCATATAAAAATACGAGTGATAAAAAAAATTGATAACTATGCAAACTGATCTCGTCAAAGGAATCTCTCTTTAAGGTAACACATTTTTCGATTAATAATTATTAAGGAACTATATTGTTTAGTCATAAATTTTAATTTCATTTTAAAACACTTCAATTTTTTAAACAATTGTGTTATTTTTGGTAACCAGAAATGATTATAATGCTTATCAGTGCTGTCAACTGCTGCTGAAAGAATAAATATAAAAAAGTATATTATGATTGTGTACATAATTAACGGAATTATTGATTAAAACTATGTAGAAGTTCTGATAAAATCTGGAGTTAAAATTCTTGATTTATAGATTAGCTATATTATTGGTTTTGCATTATCTAGATGCTTGAATCGGCAGGTCTTTGTAGCAGTCAAGTTAAATTTAAAAGAAAGATTTTCATTTTTTAATGAATTTTATACTCCCCAGAGGAGACCAATTATGATTTCTTATTTTCTTATATTTGGGACTTTTAAAATTTTTGATATTCTTTCGAATTGATATTTCCAAGCCATTATCAAGGATTTCAGAATTTTCTTTAGTGTTGACCAACGAGGCTAATACCTGCATTAAGTACACTTCAATGATATGTGTTCAATTTCCAAGCAATTTTTATGCACAGAGAAAATTAATACTCTTAGAATTAGTATACATACATTTTTTTCGCTGTGGTATGATTTTATGATGATTTGTACTCGATAAAGAGTTTAATTTTTTTCCTTTACGGAACTTATTTTTACTTTAATTTCAGTTTTTAGCTTTACTTAGCTATTTCTGAAACTGATTTAGATATTTCGAAGAGTTTTCTTAAATTCTTTAATTTTTCATCAGTCTATCAATGCTGGAAATGTCGTGAAATCAGTATTAATAAATAACCACATTTATTTGGTAGTAAAAAACACATGAAATCTGCTTTTGGCTAAGCATTTATTACATAAACTCATTTTGTTGGCAATTCAACAAATATTAAGACTGGATTATTAATATGCAAAGTAGGCAATTGCCTATAGGCCCCACAACTTAAGAATGCCTCGAGTTCGCGAGCTTTTTTACAGCATTTTGAAAGTTCGTTAATTTTGTGCTTGCCAAAATTTTAAATTTAAGTGTAGTTTCAATTAATTTTGGTGTATAATTAAAGTAATATTAATTATAACATTTGCCAGTTTTTTGTTGTGTTATTTTATAATTCAAACAAAAATGTTAATGATTATAAGGAATGTCCATTTCTATCATTAAATATTATTTAGACCAGTGATAAAAAAGTTTTCTCATTTGTTTGTTATAAAAATATGTTCTTAGATTTCATTTGAACTCTTTTTTTTATATGTAATATATACTGAAGACATTCTAGAAAATAATTTTCAAATTAAGTAGTATGATACTCCTTTTTGTCTATTTGGTACTTAAAACCTATTTTTTCAAAAAATTAAATGCAAATTCATAAAAAACATATTTGACTTCGGAAGTATAGAGGGTGAATGTAAACCAAAGATTTGCATTATGTAAGAATCCCTAAAAAATTTTATCTGTTTTTTTCAAATTCTTTGCTAAATTGGCTCAAATTCTCAATGCCCAAATAACTGACCAAGCAGTTAATTTCAATTCATTGTCTTATTTTATTAGAAAACTTACTAGTTACTCAATTTTTCGCAACAGTTCTATATAAAATACAATGGAGTTTTCATTATGATCATTTCGGTACAATGAGTAATGAACAGTATTTAATGAACAAGGCAGTTAAAATGCAAGAATGGAAAATTCTAGAAGCATTTACTTTTTAAATACTCGGGATACTTAAAAGTAACTTGATTAGATAACTGCAATTGCTCGATAAGGATAGAAACGAGTGGGCAGTCCGTTTTTCCTTTTTGTTTCCTGTAGCGAATTGGTGCATTTATGTAAGTTCATTTTTTATTATTTTTTATTAATCTTAAGCATATCGCAGGTGAATAGATAAGCAATTCTATTTTCAATCGACCTGTAAGAGACAGGAGCTTTATGAAATTGAATTGTCAAATGCTAATCATTAATTGGGCGTTTAAAAATAATACTTTTCCTGGATTAATGTTAAAAGCAAGTTGTTTCTGTTGAATATAAAATGGAATTTCTTTTCTGATGAATAAGCTAATTTCAAAAGCAGTTATTGAATAATTACAGTAAATTTGCTCTAATTCATTTGTTTTTTAATTTAATCTCTAATGCACTCAGTCTGTAACTTAAAATTCCTTTGTTAGAATTAATAAAAAAATGTGATGCTTTGAATCTAGAAAGGTTTAATACTGACGTTAATTGATAATAAAAGCATCATATTTGTAACAAAGCTGAAAGAGTTAATGGGGAAACATCCTTACATATTGAATGCAGCTTGATATATTGATTATGCTGAAAAGAAAACACTTTCAGTCTGCAGTATCTGCTAATTTTTTTATGCGTTTCTAAATGTATTTTTTTATATATATCCTTCTAACTGTACTTTTAATGTTAAGTTGTACTTAATTGTTTTTTTCTGATATATTCTTCTAATTGTACTTTCAGTGTTAAGTAGTCGCTTTATAAAATTCAAATTTTCTTATCCTTGTTGCTTCACTTTATAGTAATAAGTGATTATTATTAAATTAAACATATTACAATAAATGAAGTAGCATTGCATGTATTATAATAAATATAAAATTATATAATTATCATTAAATTCAAAATTAAAATTATCCGATGAAGTAATTTTTATTTGAAATTTCTAAACAAAATGAACTACTATTTTTGAGCTACTATATTAATTTTAAAGATGAAAATGAATTCAATTATTTTTATACACTAAGTATCAAAAATTGATATTCTTTAGGGAACATCATTTTTCGCTCTAGTTTTAGACAATAATTAAATTTAATCTGTTGCTCATAGAGCTGTAAATGAAAGCTGTTGTCCTCTATCACTTTTCAATTATTGATTTAAATTTCTTGTTGCTTTTATGAAACAATTTTAAATGTTTATTTCCAAATAAAAGAGGCATTATTTGGAACAAAAAAAAATGTAATGATTCTTAAAATTCGTACCGAAGTTGAAAATATTTAAAAGATAATCCAATGCAATCAATCACAAGAGGTTCATTTATTTGTAAAATTTATTTTGTTTATATACTATTTATATTCTTATGAACAAACTATTTAAATGCTATTGTGATTTAAGTGTTCATCATTTGATCACCTCTACTTATTTAACTGAATCTGTAGAAAAATTAATTCAGACTATAATTTGAAACAAAGCTAAAGATATGATATAAAATCTCACAAACAGAGAAGTCTATTAAGAAGTCTAATATCAATAGACAAATTCATAAAAGAATCAACGTATCAACGTATTCATATACGTATCCTTTCTGCGTGTTTTCTCCATTCATATATTATCTTTTGTTGGATTTGTTTCCTTTTCGTTTCGTGTAGGAAGCGTGTAACATTTTCTCCTTGAACGACCTTGAACGCGGAATTCGCAGTAATTAAAAATATTACAAAAATGAGACTAAATATTGTATGATACATAAACCAGATCATTCGAAAGACAAATATGTGTACTTTAAAATGGAGTATGAATAATTTTTACTGAATAAATCATTCGTAAGTTGCTGGCAAAAAATTTCTAGATTTGATTTTATTTTTGAATTATTATGATTTGAATTATAATTTCGAAAGAGTGACTTCAACCTTCCCCCTGCCAAAATATGATTGTAAAAATTTTGGTAGCTTCAGACTCAATTTCTTGTTCTGTGGCACATAAATATTCATCTTTTTAGAGTTTGATATTTTTAGTTCATTTAGACTATTAATACTTTATGCTGGGAAAGTTTTTGTGCAATTCTTTTGCATATTTTATTTTTATAAAATTGTAAAATTTGTTTTTTTAAACAATTTACACTTGTATCTATTTTGCATCTATAAATCTTCAAATTATTGCTATGAATATTTTTAATATTATAAAAAGTTACAATTTTCAACATTTAAAAACAATATCTAATAGAACAAAAGTATTTGCTTTATTTTAACCTTATCTTTGTCCTAATCAGATTTTTTTATTCGAATTCTTAATTCAAGGAAAATTTGCAGAAGGAAAATTCCACCATTTTTTAAAATAAGAAATTGCACCAATACATTGCACCTGGTTCTGTGATGCTTATTTAATGTCAATCGAATCATTTCATTGACAAGTATCTTTTTGAATAAAGCAGTAATGTAAACAATATTCTAACTCAGATTTTCCCCCTTTATTTATTCATCTCGTGACGTGTCTGCAGTCGAGAATAAATGATAGCAAACTCGCTTGACTTCCTGACATTTTTCAACTGATTACTGTGCAATTTCGTATTCAGTGACGTATGCTTTGATCTTATTATACAAACATTTCTACTTTTGTACGAAGACTTCATTGAATATTTAAAAAGAAATGAACTAGTCTTAGATACCTGTCTCCTGCATTTGAAATATTTATTTCGGATCAAAAATTACATTCGTTCAGAATCTATACATTATATATGAACGCATTCCTGATACGATAGCAACGTAAAGAGAGTTTACTAAGGGCTAATTTTGCTGATAAGTATTGTATGTAATCAAATGCAAACATAAAGTCACATAAGTCTGGAAAGTTTAAATTCTTATCTACTGATTATTCTTGGTATAGGCGCGAAACACGTGTTATGAAAATAAAAAAAGTAAGTTAATTTCCCATTTAATTTAGATATCAAAAATATTTTACTTTCTCATCAATGAATTTTTTTTCCCTTCGAAATTATTTGTACTAACAGATAAAAGAAACTAGAAATTACTGCTAAATTAATATTGATAAGAAATTAACGTAAATTCCTTTATTTTCGTATATTTAGAAGAATTTTTAAGTTGAAATAATCATATAAATTTGCCAATTGTTTCTTAACTATTTTTTGAGAATTATCTCCAATTAATGTTTAAATACCTCCATTACGACTATCTATACGACCCTTGTGGAGTCTCTTAGCTAATAAAGTCTTCTTCTGAAAGCTCATCAAAAATAATCATCTCCCTAAACTTTTCCTGTATAATTTACAATGTAACCTTCCTCCCCTCCGAGCATAATATCGTGGACCTTGCGTAAGGCCACGAATGCCTTGTATGGAATTATTGGATAATAGTTACGAAATATAGACTAAATGCTATTATGTATTTGGGACACTTTTTCCAAATTGATTGAAATCAAAATTTGACTCGGAATTACATTTGTAATCAAACCACATACCAAAATTCATTAATTTAACTTATTCAATTTATGAATTATAGCTTACACATGCATGTGAAAGTACAGATCAATAAACAATCAACTCTTTGATAGATTTGGTTTGAATTTTTATAAGAATCTTCATTTTAAATGCTAAATCTACACATCAAGTTTCATTTGTCTAAGTGTTTTGGAGCTATTGAGTTCTCTTATATTCATACAGTGAGACTGACAAACCTCTTCTGAATAGATTTCAATCGAAATTTAATGGAAATCTATAAATTTGATCTAAATCCATACACCATATTTCATTCATAGTTCAAAGTATTTTTAAATTGTATTCGAGTGCCTAACATATCAATGCCGTATAACATACATAATGCCGAACAATAATTAATAACATATATAATGCAAAAATAATTTTTTTCGAACTCAGGGAGATCTGAAACGTGGAGATTCTTCAAAATATCGATGTCGATTTTTTTAAAAAGATTATAGTGTTTTCCTTATCTCTATACACTATACTAGAAAGTACAGTATTTACATTCGGATTTTTAAAAATTCGAATAAAAGATTAAGCTTTGTTAGCATAATTCTTTACATTTTTAAAAAATCTTTTTCTACAGTAAGCAATTTTCACGCGAATAATTCATACTTCTTATCATCTTTCTTTCTCTGTATTATAAAATTAAAATTCACATTGATATTTTCATAATTTCTTCAATCTAACTGTAATTTCTTATGTTCTTATTTTATAATTTGTCAAATAAGTAGCAGCGGCTAAGCAGCAGATCAGTTTTCTTTTGTTACTACATGCTTATTTCTCAGTATAAATTGTTATAGACGATTTTTCTCTAAATTATGTTTCACGGATTTATTTGATAAGACAACTAGGACAACATAAAAGGGATTTTTTGCACTGATAATTAGTTTAATAATTTTTTAAAAATAAATAAATTTTCTATAATAATAATAATTTTTAAAAAAACGGAAGTTTACATTTGTTTGCAAGAATATAAAACGTATACGCTTTGAAAAGAAGTTGCCCTTCATTTATGAAAGATAATATTTTTTGAAATATAAGATATTTAAATATGTAATTTTATCAAATTTTTAGGGTCCAAATTTTTAGGGTCCAAATTTTTAAATAAGTTCAATAGATAGGCGATCTTGCTTTCTGTGATAAATCCCTGAGGCAAAACCTGAACGTAAAAAACATGTTTCTTCTTTTTAAGCAACTCTAAAATGGCAAAGAAACTTTTAAAATATTAAAATATTGTGAGCATGGAATTTTATTAACTTTCTGAAAAAAGATTAGGCAAATTCAAATAATTAATTCCTATTATCTATTTGACATTGATAAGGAAACCGAGTGCGATTAAAACAAACAGAAATACATGAAAAAGAAATTCCAGATAAATGATTTCTGAGTGAGAAACTAGGAATATTACAACAAACATCATGGAGCTAAATGTTTGTTTTTTCACTACGTTAGCAAAACGACTACACCCGGAAGAATCCATCACTTTCCCTCTCATTTTCTTTGATGAATTAATTAAACGAAATTAAGGATGAAATATATGATGCTCTCTGTAGTACTTCCTAAATGCATACGAATGAATAAAAAGCAAACAGAAAAGAAATAAAATAAGTAGACTGAAATAAATGTCGATAATGAAGGGAAAAGATGTTTTTGTACACTTTAAGAGAATTTTCTTTAGCATTCAGACGAAATGTTTTAATTCGTGTGTGTGTGTGTGTGTGTGTGTGTGTGTGTGTGTGTGTGTGTGTGTGTGTGTGTGTGTGTGTGTGTGTGTGTGTGTGTGTGTGTGTGTGTGTGTGTGTGTGTGTGTGTGTGTGTGTGTGTGTGTGTGTGTGTGTGTGTGTGTGTGAAATAAATATTCAATTGGCCATTTCTTGTTTAAAGATCGATTTAGTTTCTATAAAAACTTTATCATTTTTTCTTAAATATTGGATAGTGGGTTTTGCAGCTTTGTTGATTTTATATATAAAATCGTCTGATCATAGATTAGTTTTCCTTTTTTAGTTTTCAACATAATTATATTATCTCATTCGCATACAGAATCATGCGACATCTATGATATAAAAATCATTTTAGAGTAAACTGGCACGGCGATTCTTATGCGCAGAAAAATTACAGACCCATTTCCTACTAGAAATAATATAAAAATGCCAATTTAATCTTTTAAAACAAGCGAAAAAGAAAAAACACTAATTAACATTTTTCCAAGAAAAATAACGAATAAAACTTTAAACTAATTAAGGAATAATTAAAAGAAGCTTTAATGTTATAACAATTTAACAGAAACAAAAATTGTATTGTCTATTCTTTTTTAAACCATCCAGTTACGGGGAAAAGATATACATAACAATGAACCTGTGATTACCATTACAATATTCACACGTAAATAATGATCTGGGCAGCATGCCACCATACAAAAAAAAGTATTTTATTATTTTGTTTTTCTAGATACTTTCAAAATCAGTTATGCGTTTACACTTACGTTCATCTCACGTAACGTGTGATATTCTGCTACAATTGACATGTATAAGAACTTTTGCGTGATTCTTTTTTTAGTCACAGAAGATATAATAATTCTTAATATGTATATTTAAGAAATCATATATTCTAGTTTCTTTGCACTATTCTGCAATTTAAAATATCTTCGTAGATCTAAAATTTATGAGTATTTTCCTTTGCAATTCGATCGAGCAGAGACAGCATCGAGGCCATTTCTGAGACTCAAAAAGTATTACATCATTGTATTCTAATTGTGTACATATGTATTTATCATTTTTTTTTGTTTATTCATTGTACAATGCCTTATCTTTTCCATTGTTTCGGGGTAAAAACTTTGGTAGAGCATGACTACAAGCATTTCATTCTTTTCTGAATCAAATGAGAGGAAATCAAAGAGAAATCAAATCGAAACTATCTAAATTAAACTTTTTTTCTGTTATTAAAATTTTCAAAAAGGAAATTTTGTAGCTATTCTTTATTCTTCATGACCGTGCAAATTTGAAGAACTCAAATATTTTCAGAATCGAGATATTCTGTTGCCTTGAAATATTTTCTGTTGTGAGTATTTCTCGTACTTACCTTTCATATAATTGTTTTACGCTTCTGCCAAGTAACGCATATGGAACAATTTTTGAAATTTTTAACTTTTATTCAAAATTTTTAACAGTAAAACTTTTCTTCCTTAAAACCTCGAAACTTTAGAAACTTTTATACGGTAAAATAAACTTCTAATTTTATTTAATCTGTGTACATTAAGTTACAAAAAAATTAAGACTTATTGAAAAAAAAAAGATTTCTTTGAAATTAGTTAACACGTTTAAAAGATTCCAATAATAATATTCGCTTCAGAACCATTAATTGCAATATAAATAATTCTTTCACTCTTGTTATAGTATTTAAAAAATCAATCTTCAATAAATTAAAATAGGTTTCAAATATCCAATAAAGTATATTTGATATATTCCCAATATTAAAAGTAGTCCCAAAATTACCAAATTAAAAGAATACATATTTTGGAACTTGGAAAAATGAATGACAAAAAAAAAGTTCCAAAATAAACAATAGGAGAAGATAGATAAACAATCCCTAATATAAGCATAATGCATTTATCATCATACAATACTTTTCCGTAAATATGGCTCAAAATAGTATCGAAATGTGCAATTGAAAGAATGCATCACATATAAACAATCGTCAAGAACAGCCAAATGAGATTTAATTAATTTTTGTTAAGATTTCCAACATATGCCTCGATGAATAGGCCTTGGTGGCAAGATTTGGGCTTAGAAACCGAAGGGTTTCAGGTTCGAGAACCAATCCCACCAAAAAATCATTGCGTAAGCGAGTATGGTGAACGTTAAATCCGTAGGGAACAAGCGCTGGTGCAATGTGGAAATTTGGAAAGATGGGGTGCCAGCTCAGGTGTTCTCCTCATAATCTGAACAGCGGTTCAAAATTAGAGATTCATCGAAAAATAGCCCGAGTACTGCTTTAAAACGGTTCATCAATGCAGCTAAACTAAAAATCCTCCAACAAAAATAAATGTTTAATTTTATTGGTCGTTTTCCTTGATATTTCTTTTATTATTTGCGTCCCATTACCTTTGTACATAGGTTCCAAATCGATAATTCTTTTTTAAAAAATTGCTTCATTTTTTTTTTTCAGATTTTTTGTATATAGTAAGAAATCGAGTTTGATTTAAAGTAAAATGCTTGCTTATTGCATTTTGACTACAAATCAGTAGTCTATCTAGTTAAATCTTTTGTTTAAACAGGCAAAGAATATTTCTGTCACAGTGTCACAATCTTTCGTTTTTATTCGCACCTGCGAATTTGTAAAGTTCGAACGTAATGTTCATATTAGAAAAAGAGCTTTGTTGAAAAGAAAAAAAATAATATAAAAACATAAAATGACTTTGAAAAGAAAACATAGATATAAAACTTAGGCTCAAAACGTAAGATAATCTTGACTTCTCAATAACAGTTCTTCAAAATTGAATAAATTCTGTAAAAAAATAAAATAATATTCTCTTGCATTGAATTTAAAGCTAACCCGATATAAGACACATTTTATAAAAGCGTTCCAAATGTTGGCTTATATTTTTACAGAAAAAGTAGATGTTTGATTTAATTCCCTATTTTTCTTTTCATGTTTCTACAAAATTCATCAACTAGTTCAAAGAAAATGGAAGGAAGTGAATCCTCACAAGTGTCCATCGTAAGTCTTAATTATTATTATTCTATTCCTTTGCTATCATTATTAAAATGTATGAAAGGCAATCTTTTCCAAGAAAAAAAGTTTGCTTTAAATTGTTGAAAAAAACTAACATTTGAGACCACAATTATCCGAATATAGAACCCCCGATTCATCAATTGCAGCAATCGTGGTTTGAGCCAATGGTCAATAGAAGATCGGACCCAAACGAGAGTTTTGAGTGCATTACATCTGTGAAAGGGTTCAAACATCATTTTATTCATCCACTGGAAATGCGGAAGCGTGAGTATTCTCTTCATCTGACCAAGGTTTAAAATTACACGGACCGCTCTAAAATAAGTTTAATCAAGTCTCAAAACTAAAGATTAATTCAATTAAACTAAAGATCTCAACAAATCTTCGCCACTGGACCTTTAATGTAGCAAAGTCAACATATTATTTAAACTGTTAAAAATTATCATAAGATAGGATAATTTTCCTTTTATTTCCAGAGCGACATCTATTCATCCGTATTCGATATCATCTATGACGTAGACACATCTTCACTCTATAAATTAATGGGCAATCCTCCTGATACTTCACATAATTATTCAACAAAAGGTAGTGATACAATTTCGTTACTTCACATTTTATATTTGTTATTTTTAGGTAGATATACAGATGAAAGTTGGCTGATGATGGAGTCTGGGTCATTGGCTCAAGTTTCAATTCCAAGTCTTCTTTTATTTTGCCATTAGTTGGAGATCTGAGAGCATTCTTTTTTCTCTGCGATATGGGGGGAAAAGAATTCAATCTTCTTTTCCTTTTTAATTCCAAGGAAATGCTGGAAATATAGTCTCTACACTTGATTTGCACAGAAAAGAGATTCGACATTTCTTTATGGACGTTACAGCAGAACCTCGATAACTCGATGTGTATGGACCAAAGGGACATCGAATTATTGAAAAATGTGGTGTTTACCGGATCTTTTGGATTTTGAATCAGCATTCCTATGAACCAGATTTCCTCAGTGCATTCCAAGCTAAAATAAGTTTTCATTTAAATTTTTTTAAGTATCATTTAAATCCAAAGGAAAATCTTAAGTATATAAACGTAACATGAAATAACGTATTTATATAGTTCTATTTTTTAGCTTTAGATAAAATTTTAAAAAATAATCCCTTATTGCATTGCCTCTAATTTAATAGCACGGTATCATTTTTAAATCATACAGTTCCAAAACTTCCATTTATTCACAGTAAAATATTTATTGTGAAATGAAGTATTTATTTATACAATATTCTGATTACTTCTTATTCTTACAGAGTTAGAATAATTTTTTTGCCTGCCAAGGAATTTTAACATTGTAATACATCGAAGACTTGGAAAAGCAAGTAATGAAATTTATTTGGGTTATACTAATAATTCGAAAGTTAAAACTAGGTTTAAGATAAAGATTTTTTTACCAGCTTTCTGATTATTTTCCTTTAATAGGGTTTAAATTATAACTTGTGATGAACTGCCTCCATCAGGGCTTTTCTTCGTATCGAAATCAAAAACACTGCAGATCTATATTTACATAGTAAAATTTAAAACTGATAATTAACCTGAAATAGAAAAATTCTCCACTTTCAAATTATTGCTCATTTTTAAAAAATCCCTTTCTTTTAATTGTTTCCTGTTTTACACCATCATGTAGATATGATAGAATTTAATGTTTATTATAAATCCATTCTGCTTTGTTTTAGAAAGTGCAAAAATTTTAGAAATATTCCGAAAATCAAGTTCTAAGATTCTCGAAGAAGTGTGATATCTATATTGATATCCATCTATAAATTATCAATAGAATGAAAAATTTAAATCGGCTGTAGAATATTTTCTATCGCTTTGTTAAGGAAATCTTAAATTCTAAAATTTTATAGATCTATAAAAGCCTTAACATAACTGAATAGAAATGAGTTTTTACAATGTTAAAAAAGTCTTTAGTGCTGAAATGATAATCTTATAAATTTAGTATCCTAAAAAAGTCTTAATTTCGTATTTATATTATTATAACAATAACATTTTCGATTATTTAAATCTATAATTTGACTCAGCATTCCTTTTTCTACACATATATCAAATCTCGTTCTAAAAGTCAAAATAGTTCATGAAATAAAATAAATTTTGTCGCCCCGAAACGCCAATCGAATCATGCCAACCCATTAGAAATTATACGTTAACTAAATATCAACTTATTTATAGCAAAAAAAAAGTTCTTCCGACTTTTTTTCATTGAAATTTTTTAAAAAATCAAACATGATTCACATTTCTTTAACATAAGCATGATTCACATTTCTTTAACATAAGCATGATTTCCCATTACGTAAATATTTTATCATCGTCTTAAAAATAAGATATTTCTATTGATTTTCAATTGCATTAATAATTTAGTCTATTTAATTATTATTACAATAAGAAATTAACTGCCATTATTTATTATAGCGAAGGAAATACATTATTTAATCATTTTATCAACGTTCTCTATTTGATGGAACGTGAATACCGTAATGTCATTTTGAAGCAATAAATTGTTGAGGTTTTTACTATAATAAGAAAGTTTTTGTTTTCAGACGGAAAAAAAATTATTAAGTAGTTTATCAAGCTGAACAAATCATTTGATGTAATTAATACAAACAAGAAGTTAATTTTTTCTGAAAAATGCATGAAATAAGAATCGTTATGCAGAGAATGCAACAGCTGAGTCAAAAAAAAAAGCCAATTAAATCAAACAGAGCAAATCAAGCCAAAAAAGGACAAATTAATCGAGCTCGTAATGTTATAACGCTACTATTTTCCAAACTAAAGGTTTAAAATTAGATATTTGTGCAAAAGATACTACAAATAATGAAGGAATCATTACAAAGCTATTTCTAATATTATTTTCATCTAATTAAAGAAATTAGAGAAACATTCTGAAAAGCTCTGTAACACTCTAAAAACCTGCTATTTACACTGTGCTAAAGGTACTTTTCTACCACCCTACTTAAAATTTATTGGACTATAAGTGGGGTCTGAAGTGGGACAGAGAATCCACTGCAATATTTGAGTTTTCTTTATACAATAATATTATGCGGTGAAATTCGAATTCATTATTTAAATTTGAATTAGATAGATAATTATCGGCCATTATGTAATAGTTTTATAACAGCCGTTCTATTTTGCTATTCAAGGTATTAAAATAAAATACGTATCTTTCTTTCAGTTCCAAAATATTCATTAAAAATCTTTGTGAAGCATGAATAGAAAGTTGTGACAAAATTACATATTGTGCTAAGTTCAAAGAGTTTTTATTTGAATAAAATTATTTTGCAAGTGCTTAAAATAATACCTTAAATGTATAAATATGAGTACAACAAATCTTTAGATCTTATCAGTATTTAAAGTTTTGAAACATTTTTTTTTCATATTCAAATTTTTTTTTCAATATTACAAGATATAGATTTATGAAATATGATTTCCATTTACAAATAGTCCAATGTCCGACATTTTTATTTGATCTGTTCAATAATTCATTGAATATTTCAAAAAAATTACTGATACTTTCCTTTTTTTACCGAAAAACGAGCTACTTCATCTTCTACCATCATTTGAATAGCTAGTCGTTGATTATAATATCATCCAATAATTTCATTACGCTATAAAGTAGTTCTCATTGATCATTTTCCTATGCCACTATTTTAATTTTTCACGAATTTCACATCATTTGAGTAAAAAATTACTAAATTTATTAAAGGCATAAAGAATTATTTTATATTAAAATTGCTTGATTCAAAAATAATATTTGTTCAAATTTCAAAAAGTAACCTAAGCATTTTGCAGCGATTTTTTTTAACCTTTTAGAACTTTTGACAGATATACTCACAATTGAATTCCGAGATTTTGCAGTCTCAACTTTGATCTGATATTAAAAAATTATTATGATACCTTTTTCCTTTTTTTTCTCAAATGTGTTTGAAAATTTATTTTAAAACAAAATTTTATCTATTAATTTATTTCCTAATTCATAAAGCAATGTTTTTTAATGAGCTAGAAAGTCTGTGAAAAATATAAAATAGTTTTCGGTGTACCTTCAGGAGGTCAGATTTAACTTTGGAAAAAGCCATTTTTTTGTAACTTTTATCTTCAGATCTCTTGAAATCCTCACCAGGATTCTTGTAAACTTTATTGGATGACTGATTTCATTATAACGAATCAATTCAGCAAAAAAAAATTGATTGGCGTATTGAAAGAACTGTCTCAGTTAATCATTATGTTGGTTGTAATAAGCCAGTCATTTCTATCGACAGTATTTTTGTGAAAATGTGATAATAAATATCAGAGTTGCAGAAAAGCCTCATTAACAGACAGCTAATATTATAAAGTAAAGTTTCAAAAGCCAGTGGAATTTTAAAATTATTCTAAAATACTTATTTATGTCATCATAAGAATATTATAAATTAAAATATTCTGAATTCTTAAAGCGTCGGAATTTTTATGGCGAATAAGCTATTTTGTTAGCCTAGTCGCATTTTAAACTTTTTTGTTAGCACTTTTATTATATTTTGTCAATATGATATAATTTTAATACTTTTAATCTGTAGTAAAGCATTATTAGATAAGCTAAGTTAAAATGTACCTTATTAATATATTATAATTATTGTTTGCTAGATTATGCATTTGAAAAAATTAATAAGGAACATATAAAATTTATTATCATTTTTTTAAGAAAAGAAAAAAAAATTACTAAATATTTTAATTAATTTATTGCCTTTATTTTTTTATATTTGGCAATGCCTGAAATTTTTATTTTTGTGTATTTTCACTAATCGTTTGGTTTTATTTTCTTCCATTGTAAGTTTGTGCTGACTTAGAATAAAGGGGAGTTCACACGAAGCTTGTTATTGCCCGCAATCGTTCTCTCTCTGCTGTTGTCCCGGTATTGCCCTCATGTGAACAGTTGAGACAACGGGGACAACTTTTGTCCCGGAAGTAGGCGTGATCTTCTATTGCGGGCAATAATAAGCCTCATGTGAACCCACCTTAATAACTATTTGTAAAGGAGGTCAAACAAGCGAATATTAATTAAGCAAAGAAGAAGAATTTGTTTCTGTAATTCTTTTCTTTATTTATACGGAGTCCATCATTTCATGTTTTATCTAAAATTCTAATAAAAATTAACGAAATTCAAGAAGTTTTTTATAAAAGAACTTTAACTACTTCAGTTGAAGATTTAAAGTTTAATTATTAAGATTAAGAATTAAAAAGACTTTTTGCTATAATTCCCGAAACGCTTTCACATCCGAGCTAAATGAGCAGTTGTGCCAAAATATCAGTTGAATCATTGACTAAGAGCCAAACAACTCCTTCCAATGTTTTGAAAATATTTCACTTGATGGTTCCGATTTTTTCCAGACTAATTTTTTAATATCAATGTCTATCAGTCTTTTCCCTATTGCTGCTGAATAGGAAATGGTTCAAGACATGGAATGATAACAGAAAAGGTAAGAGTAATATTTAAAGTTTTGAAATATTCAAGATTAAGAATATTGTTCTTTTTAATAGTCAACAATGGCTTCATAACTATTAATTTATTGTTTTGTTTTATTGTAATATTTTTCTTATATAATCATTTTTTTTCCGGATCTTATTGAATTTACCATTAAAAAGATTAAAGATTTTATTTATTTTTCATATAACATAAATGTAATTTATTGCTGATTCCCATAATTATAATTCTGATAACTTTAATCATGATTAAGAACTTTATGGTTAAGTATAGTGTACTGCATTATTGAAGGGCCATTTGATATGTATCTCAACTTGGCATGTAATATAATATCCGAATCTTTGGGGAATAATGAGTTACTTCATTTCCCTAAGAGCCTTAACTTTTGACTGGTAACAAGGATTCCAGATGACACTTTTGAGCTTCTGTAAATAAAATTCGCATGAAATTAAAACGATAAGGTTAATTATGAAAGAATTTTCCAGCTAATTAATAAAGAAAACTCTGTGTCTGCTGGTAATTGATCACACTTTGAAAGCTGGTAGGAATCGATCTCAAATTGGTAGTTCTAGTTCCAACAGATATTTAAAATAAATAGTGTTTTTATGGGAAATATGCTTTATATATCCACTTAATTTCTTACGAGGCGCAATAAAAAACCGACACATTTTTTCAAAATTTATCCACGTGACTATTCGGAATCCTTCCCCAGTGAGTTTGATATTTTTTTTTTCATATCTTGCTTTTTTGAATTGTTAAATTAAATATTGATTAAATAAATTTTTATTATTTAATTAATTTGAATTTTTTAAAGTTATTGAATTATGAAAACTTTATTGGACTTGGAAAAGGATCAATTTTTATTTTTCTTTACTTGCAGTAAGCCTGAAGTAAGTGCAATGCATGAATGTAAATTTCTTTCAAAATTGTGAAAAGCTTTCATACATTGAAATGATATCTGTACATTCGTTTACAATTGATTAGAAAAATGTATTGACTGTTGAAAAGATTTGAGAGACAGAATGTTGTTAACAAAGTCACATAAAATCTAAAAAGGTTTAACGAATACAAATTATTATTATTCAGCATTTTTGCATAATTCTATAGATAAGTAAAGCAAATACTCAAATATATCTTTAGAAATAACTTGTGCTCTTTTCAAGCATTATCTTTATCCAATATAATTAAAACAATAATGGAAATTTTTGTTATCATCAACAGCACAAGTATACTAAATTACGCGCTTTCCCCTTTTACTTTTTCTAAGATACATATCCATATTTCTGGAACTGTTCAAAAATATTAATATCTTTGGTAAATTACAACTAATTAATTGATTCCTGAAAATTATTTTTTGTTTCTGTTTTTACATTCTTTAATTACTAAACAATAATTTGATGGTATAATCGAATTTCTATTGGTGACTGCATTTTAAGAAGCAATGCAAGAATTCTATGAAATTTTACAACAATAGTGAATAAAAGGCAACAACCTACCCACAAAGAAATTGCTTGATTTTCGATTATTAGTTTTTATTTTACTTTAAGATTATTTTTAAAAAGACCTTGATGGCAAAACTTTATTTTTGTGGGTGTGTAAATGTAAAATTGAAACATTTCCGAGTTCATTGCCATTTTGCAATATCAAACAGCTTGAAATATAAAGGAATATTCTCGAACTTTCTAAAGTTCGAGAAAATCACAATGCAATGTAGAAGAGTATTACTATATCTTTCGGATGCAGACGTTCAATATTCTCCAATGTGCACGGTGTGTATAGAAAGGTGAAATTATATTAAGCAATCGGTATCCACTAATAGCTAAAAATCACTTATTATGGAACAATCTCGAACATTCTAGAAGTTTCAATATTTGAAGAAATTTGGCATCAATTTCAGCATAAATCTTCCGACCACAATTATATCTGTTTTTTCTACAATGCACAGCAGTTGCGAATGGAATTTGCAGCCTTTAAAGGAATCTCAATGTTTACATTTATTAGGAAGAATTCTGAAATATTCTGAAAACTCCAATCTATTCGAAATTCACTAAATCGAATGTTTCTTGTCATAATTCTTCATATTTAGATCCATTAATGGATGAGATATTGTTCGTTTATTTACGAGTATCGATCTATAACCTTCCATCAAGTCCTAGACCTTCCACCATACTCAAGAAGTATAAAACATACATTTGCTATTTAAAAAAATTCTTAAAGTTCAAGAAAATTTGAAAATTTTGACACTAAGAAGCTTTTATTACGATTACAAATATTTATAGCTAATGGAAAATTAATAGTTGTTGATGTATTCCAATTTCCTGCATCTTCTAGCAGCTGGTAACTTTAATTGTTCCAAAATGTACTTGAACGTCTTTGAATTTTCGATATTCGAAAAAAAAATTTCCTTGTTAAATTGCAATGTAGAGCAAAATTAAATGTACTTTTATCTAATAAAATATGTGTTAAAAACTAATTTTAAAAAATGTGAGTTATTTCTATAATTTAAAGTAAAAACATATAATTTATATGAATGCGTATAATTTACACATTTCCATTACAGGCAAAAATCTTAAGTAGAATTGATTTAATAAGATAAAGGCAATGATATAATCCTGGCATTTATTTATACAAATTTATAAAATAAAATAGATAGCAGCAGTTGTATACGCTCAACCTTTATTTTAAAAAAAATATTCTCATAAAAATTACAATAAACCTTTTTCCTGTAAGGATTAATGATAATTATTCTAGTGAAAAGGAATATTTTTAAGAGGAGAAAAATAATAGAAAACTGATTTTATTATCTACATTTCTGTGATTTTTCTCAGTTGATAATTAGCCTAGTATTGTTACTTTGGACATAGATTAGCTGATCTATGATCTTAATAGAAAAACTAAGTTCCTTGCATAATTGAGTAATAATATTTTGAAAGTTTTTATATTTAATTAACTCAGTCAACTGCATTCATAGTTATATTTTTGCCTCTTTCTCGCTCGGGGATGTTTCCTTTTAAATCATAACATTCCTTTGCATTTGCCACATCGCTCATATAAAGCGCAACGATTTTAAAAAAATAGTTTTAAAAAAAATTTAATGAACAAACCTGAATAAAAAATTTATTCTTTCTCGTGTTATTGTTTATATTAATAGGATAAATAATCTTAATTATATAGGTGAGCCAAAGAAATGATAAGACTGAGAACATCACTGATAATTAGTAAAAAGTATATTCCGTAATGGTCCTGCAACTTACCTTACTTTGAAAATGTATACGTTTAAAAATGCATGTAAATGTGAGAATACTTCCCGTATTACGGTATCTCGAAATAATTTTCATTGCAAGTTTTTACAAAAGTGTGCTTATTTTCAATATAAAAAGCAAATATGTTAATTCAGAAAAACAATCTGGAATTTTAATAAAATAAAAGGTTTGTTAAATGCCAATTTTAAAATAATTAAAAATAATTAATTGAATTCTATAACTTGAATCAAATCGATCAGCTTTAGTTTAATTTGTCGGTTTTTAAAATAGATTGGAAAATCAACGCGTTTTATTTAAATTAAATGTTTTCATGGTCTCGAGGGCTGTGGGCCTACAAATATTGTATGCTTATTGTTCTTATAAATTCAAAATTAAATAGCCCTCTTTTATAAAAATTTATTCGAATTCATCATCCGCCTTCCAATTATCGCATTTTTTAAAGTTAATATAACCTGCACTACCAGAAATACAAAGTAAATACAACCTTAATCTATAATTTAGAAGCAATAGTATAACGTGAGAATATAGCATAAATATGCCTTAATTCTTTGCTTTTTTTTTCTAATTTTACATAAATATTACATTTAATCAGAAATTTTGATCGATACTTTTGGCAATATTATTTTAACAATGTTCCTTGATTTTGTTTTTGAGATTTTTCTTTTCGCTTCGAAAAATTAATTGCTAAAGAAATGTGCATAAATCAATGGATTCATCTCTGAAAGTGCTTTGTGGTAAATTATGATTTAACTAAATATATTTTCAAAAATTGATCCTGTATACTATTACTTGTGAAATATTTCCCTTTTAAATTAATATTTTTGTAAATTTTTGGGAAAATGAAACTTAAATATTTCGTTTCTTATGCTTATATCTGTATGAAAGCCATTTTCAAATAATTAACCCTTTCTGAAAGCTTTGAAAACATAAATACGATTTTAAGCACAGTTCATCTGGTATATATGTGATAATATACACTTCTAAATGTTGGCAACAAATGCTAAGTTAAACAAAATTATTTTTATATTCTCATCGGCACGTTTATAATTCATTTAGAAAAATGGAAACAAAATCAGAATTGCAACGCTGAATCCATTGCGTTTCGTCATGTTCCTTCGAAACCGAAAATATGATGTGCGCATGCGAATTTGGGGAGGGAATTCGTATTGACTGAGGGGGATATATCCCTAAAATTAGACCCCAATACCCTCATTCGTCCTTATGTCCTCCAATCATCGCCGAGGGACACTTCATCCCCCGAGTAAGACTGCCTTGTCCACTTATCAAGATGAACCAATCACATTCTAGAAAGATCGAAGGATAACCTGTTGAAGTGGCGCTGCTGTCGTTTGTTTTGCAGTTTTCATATGATACGTACGTCCATGCGAATTTGTCTGCTATACATTGCGAAATTTGCAATTTTATTCGGTTTATTTCAATGCGGAAGTCCCTTAAAATGTTGTGTACAAACTCTATAACCATCGTGGCACGTGCAAGTAATATATGTTGCTCAGAAATTTTACGAAGTTAATTATATTCGAATACATATCGCTCTCTGACATGCGAAACGAGAGTATCGTCAACAGGTAAAGTTTAAGTGCTATGATTTTCCTTTTAAGAGTGGAAAAAAGTAACACCGATGCAACTCTTCATAGCGGTAGCTATCATTTCTCGTAAACTGAAATCGTTTACTTGGATATTTGTAGCGAACACAGCATTTTTATGTTACGTAGATATTTTGTTATGATATTCAAGATCTTTTGCATCTGTCTGTAAAAGGACGTACGTTTAAATTTGCATTCTTAGGAGTGAATAAACATCTGGAATATGTGTGCATTTGCATTTTATATTTAAGAATTTAATAATATTTTATGGAACTATCACTCGATGTTCAAGCAAATAGACCTGGATGTAATGGACATGTCTGTGACTTGAATAATAATAATACGGTATTGTATATTTTCCTGTTTTATATTCATTACTTTCCTGCGACTGCATATGGCGTATTTTGATAGTTGAAGTGATAGTTTAAAATATTTTTTAAATTTTCAAATGCAGTTTAATCGTCGTATTTTTTTTATAGTTAGCTTTTTATAGCAAGTAAATGCACAGCTAATTTTTTTAGAGAAAAATATTTATTAAAAATCAAAAATAATACATGGGAAAATAATTAATTTTTTAACATTCTGTATAAAATGTGCATGAATTTAGCCATATCTGAACAACTTTGAAGGCCATTTGTTTGTTTGTCTTACTTTTATCATCAGATTTTATTTTAAATATTATTTAACACTTTTTCATGACAATTCAATAAGATAAATTTTGTATCTTGAGTATAATTGTTGCTGTTGTAAATATATAAACATCTCATTAAATAGAATAAAGTTTTTAAAATGTTATATTAAAATGTAGTTCATTTGTACTTTAAAAAATTAACTTATTGCAAAGATGTTTATTTTCTAAATAAAATAAGTGAAAATTGATTATAATGTTTTATTTAATATATCTCATTAAATTAAAACTTAAATACTTTATTATTATTTCAAAGATAAATTTGTCTTGCAACCATAATTTTGGGGGAAATATATAAATTTACATTTTTAACCACTGACCTTGGATTTGATCTTGCTGTATTCTAATGCTGTCTTACTTTTATGATCTATTATGTAATGTTGATAAAAGCTAGTCCATTGTAATGTTCTCATCTACTGTCTTTGAATTATTTGTCTAATCTAAAGGTTGTACTGTGAAATATTTACATTGAACTTTTCTTTGAAAAAACTTAATAATTTAAATAGGTGATTTTTTTTAAACATGAAGAATCCTTTAATTTTTTAAATTCATTTTAAGTATTTGGATTGCAAGTATTTTATTTGATTATTTGCATTAAAATGATAAAGCATTTTGTCTTTCTAAGTAATAACGTAAAAAAAACACTTTAATTTAAAAAAGATAGTATCTCTCCAACTTCTTCGTATTTGTTATGCATTATTTACAGTTTATTAAAGTGTAATTTAAAAGCTTTTACATTATATGAATTAACCGATCAAAATCTAGCATTAAATTTTAAAAATTAAATTTCTTAGAAGTTACTATATAGAATTCAACAGATTGAATCAAAATTGACTAATGCATTAATTATTTAAATCATTAATCAAAACAATGCATTTTTTATGAATAATTTTTTTAATTTAATATTCATGTGTATTAGTTTTATACAGAATATTTTATGTAGTCAATATGTGGATGACAAATAATTCTTCTGAATGTCACACTAGCTTACCTTTAAGCAATTGTCTTCACCCTATCTATGAAAATTTTTTAATATTTAATATCTATAAAATTTAAATAGCTATGAAATTTTTAATAAATGATTAATCTTAGTGGTATGTAAATGTTAATTTTTTTTAAAAGAAAAGATGTAATTCGCAATTTTTTTTTCGTCAATCAAAATGCAAGTTAATGTTTTGGTGATATTATAATATAATTTAGAAAATTATTGTTGACATTAAAAGTGCATTGAAGTTTTTGCCTTTTTAAAGACATTTTGTCTTTTTTTATATTTTTAATTATGTTTTTTGAAAAATAACTGACTTAATGTGCATTCTAATATGAGTTATGCTGCAAGCTTTTCATTGAAATGATTGCAACTCAAAATTAGGTTAGCTCACATTTTAAAAAATGTATATATTTTAACTAAATTTTTCTGTTTTAGACCATTGTTTTTAATGGGGCAGTCATGAGGGAAGAGTTGCATCTCTGATTTGACTAATTATGTTGAGTTTGTTTCATTAGCTGTATATATATATAATATACCTGCAGTTTTTATGAGACTCTTAAAATCTTTTTCATAGTGTGATAGTTATAATTCATTTTGCTCTACATATTTTACTAAGATTAAAAACAACAAATTATAAAAATGCATTTTTTTTAAAAATTTCAAATATCTTGTATTACTGCAATTATAATATTTTTTAATCAATTATATAAAAACTTATTATATTCATTAAAAGAAATTTTGCAGATTTAAGGCATTATATTGTATTTTAAAGGCTGTTAGCTCACAGTTTAAACAAAATTGTGCTTTCAAATAAATATTCCAAAAAGGATTAGGATATTTGAAATGTAATTTTCGTTTTTACTCAAAATTGATGTCTGTCAGCATAAAAGACATTGAAAATACTCATTGAGGTTTAAATTGTTATACTAGTCATGCATAGATTGCCCATCTTTCTCATTACTGAATGAATTTTAGTCAAGTGATTACATAATCTGAATGCTGAAATTTGAATTGGAAATTGCCTACTTCATCAGCATGCTATTTTTTTTAATCTGTTATTGGGTAAAGACATAATAAATAATGAATCAAAAAGTTAATAAAAATGAAAACATGAAACAATTAATATACAAAAAAATTGAATAGTTAATGCTTTAGAAATTCTGTATTTTAAAATGTAAACATGACTTCATTGAAATATACAGTACAAAAAATTAAAATGTTATAATTTAATATGTAATTTGCTAAAATAGATATTGAAGTTTTAAAATGATTTCATTTTTACTGTATGGAAAGTTAATTTTAGTGAATTGCTTTGAATCAAAATGAGAATATCCTTAACATAACCAGTATCATTTTCTATATCTTCTATTTAAGCAATCATCTATCATATAATTTTCTTTTGCTTAAAGATAATTTGTTTTTTAAAAAAAATTCCTAGTACAAACAGTTACATGCTTATCAAAAAGAATTTTACTTTTTAAATGATTTTTTTATTTTTTAATGTTTAATTTATGTTTTAAAATGAGATTAAATGTGATTTTATTTCAAGTGGCTCAATTTTTAAGGTGAAGGCAGTTTTCATGGTTGGAGGTTTTCTTTTTGTTTGTTTAGAATGCTTAAAAAAGCACTTTAATATAAAAAGCATTTTCCTGAATATTTTGTGATAAATTAATTCTGCATTCATGAAAATTTTGAATCTCAATATATAAATTAAATTTTCATATAGAATTTTATCTAAAATTTTAACTTCAAATTAATATTTAAAAATTTATTATAGATTCAAAAAATATATTAAATACCTTACATAAGATCAAATATTTTTTTATAAATATTTTAATTTTTGCTTGATTTAAATCAGTAGCCTAAATTTTTAATTTTCAGGCCATTTAATTTGCAAATTGTCATAAACTTAGGTCACAGTAGGCATCTAATATTTTTTCGATAATTATCATATCATATTTATTTTTTTTTCTTTACTTTCAATGCCAATGTAGTTTCAGAAATAATATATAACCATTAGTTATAAAGACATGAGATGTCATACTTGCTAGCCACTAAATATGAAAATCTAAAATAATTGTTTTTTTATATATTCCTTTTTTAAAAAATTTTGTAATCTGGTTGTCATTTTCTTTCATTAAAGGAATCATCTTGATTTTTCTTATCTTTAATTCCGTCATTGCCAATTTTCTATTCCTGTATTCTTTATTCTCTAGATTACTTAAATACATCTATTGCTATATTTAATCTATAATATCTAAAATAAGTGTGTCCTCTGTCCATAAGTTTGAACTGACCTTTTTATGCTGCCATGTTATGATGGAACAAAATAATCCACTTCTCTGAATAACTTTTAAATATTATTTTGTGAATTTTCCATAAAGTGCTAATTTTCAGGAGCTATTACTACCACCTTAAAAGTTGTATTACGTACTAAGCAGTTGTGAAATTACCTTGCTTCTAAATATCATTTATAACTGTAGTAAATCTACAAAGAATGTTTATTTAGATATTATAGTATTTAGTTCTTGAATTACTAAATGATAGTTGCTTTATCTCAGTTCGTCATTTTTACACTTACTTTAGTTGATTTTTGAATTTAAAAATTTGCAGGTCTTTTACAGGTTTGAAGACTGCTTTAATAAGATACTTGGCCGACAAAAAAGACTGCAATTTAAGATATTTTTAGAAATTTTCTAAATCAGTTGAATTCATTCTTAATATTTTATTCCTTGAAAGGATCATTCAAAAACATGCCTACGGCATTTAGAGCAAATGATATTTTCTTGCAAAAATCTTTTTTTTAATTAGAAATTCCTTCATTAGACTTTAATCTTGTGATTTCATAATCACTTATTAATATTATAAATAATAATGATTCACTTAAACATTTTTATCTTAATATATTTTGTATTTTATTTCAGGTTTTTGTCTTTTTTTTGTCGGCCCTGTTTAAAATTCAATCATCCTGATGTTTTGTAAGGTAGTAAGGATGCAAAGTGTAAGACATTTTATTTGAAATGTACTTTTAAAAACTCATTGTTGTAAATATTTTTTTTTTTTAATATATTTGGAATTCAATATCGGTAAGTCGAACTTCCAAGAATTGATATCACTCAATAGCAAGTTCCACTTACCGAATTGCTAAATTTTTCAGAATAAATATCAGGAAATAAAAATTTCATCGATTATTTACATTTATTACTTGCAGTAAAGAAAGCTCAAAAAATGATTTAACTTTTTTAAGTATTTTAATGTATTTTTTATTCTTTGATTTTGTGTGTATAATTTTTATATTTTAAAGCAAATTTAGATACTTGCATTTATCCCTTTAGTCAAAAAAGCTGGAACATATATTTTAATTATATTTGATAGTTGAACTACAATATATTTATCTCATTGACTGTCAAAAATGATACAGATAATTTAATGTAAATTTTTGTAATTATTAGAGGCAAGTTGGGTTGAATCTGCACTAGTATTTGTCATTTGGATAATATGTAAATACTTAAATTTGTAGTATTTTCAGAAATATATGAATAGCTATAAAGTAAATTATTTATGGTTATTATATACCTCAGAAGAAAAAAATCATCTACTTCTTCAATCATAAATTTTATAATAAATTAACCATTTGTATTTTAAATAATAAAATGTTTTAATAGAAATATATTTCAAAGTGAATGTGTTTTTTAACATGAATTTAACAAAAATATTTTATAATTATTTTTTTTAATTGATTATACCTACCTTTTAACTAAACCTGGTCTAAATGTAATATAATCTGAATCTGAAAGTATTAATTATTCTTGCAATATCTTCAAAACATAGAATTTTCCTTCTGTTATAATAGATTGACAGGGTGTCTACTTTTCTCAAAGATTTTTAATTTGTTTGTGGAGAAGTTCCAAATTAAAAGTCATTTTTTCCCTTTCTTGTCTAAAAGACTAAGAATACTTATCTTTAAATTCTAAATGAAGAAAACTAATTCCTAAGGTTTGGAATAGCACACGTACATTTGAATGAAGGGAAACATCAGCTATTTTTTCATTAGGTAAAATACATTGTATGTTAAATTTTAAAAAAACCATTTATTAAATTAAGTATTTTGTCCTTTTTTTAACCACACTACAGAAAAAATTATAAGATTTTATTCAGCTTAATAATTTATAAGGACAAGAATGAAAGTGTTGTGCACCTTATATAATTTCTTATAGATAATGTAGTTAATGCCTTACTCCTAAAAAATCCACAATTCTTAAAATACTGTACTTTCTTTCATAGAACAGTTAATTTGTACTCGTTAAAGAAAAAAAAATATTGGAAGTTTTATTATAATCAAAAAATATTTCTAAAATGAATAAGTTAAAATATCCATTACTGATAAGTAGGAATCTATGAATTTTATCATGAATCTAATGGATTTTAATTTTTTAAATAGTTAATTCTTTTTATTTTTTTTTATTTGACAGTTTATTTTTTAAAAAGAATCGACATTTATTTATTTACTAAATATATCTTTTTAAATGACTATTTAACCATTCTTTAAGTAGAAATCTCTTTATATTTACATCTATGAGTGATCCATACTTCCCTCTGTTTTCTCACTCTCTCTTTTATTTATTATATATTTTTAATGATTAAATTTTTCTTAAAATATGCAAATTATATTTTAATTGCGAAATAATGTTTGAAAAAATAGGTTTTTTTCACATCACCTTTGTATTTCTGTTGTTTAAAATATTATGCAATTAATGTATAATTTTTATTCATCTTATTATTGATGGCAGGTTGATAGTGTATTTATATTTACACTCGACTTCATGTTTCAATTTTTAAAGTGTCTTTAGCTGTTATTTAAATCATTATCATAGATATTAATTTTTTTTAATGAAAAACGACTAAAAGATATTTCTTGTGAAAATAATCTGCTTCTATTCTGTTACAATACTCGATATTGTCTCTTTTTGATCATCGTTTTTTTTTTTTCTTCTTATAACTGTAAAGAGAATAAAGGAAAAATTTATAACATTTTGAAATCTATAGTTTTTAAAAAAAAGTACAAGGGGAAAAGGTTGCATAACATAGACTTAAATTTCATTGTTATATTTTATCTAGTAAATTTTAAAAAATTAAACTGCTTATAATTTCCTTACATTTTATATTAGTTACTGACCTGTGTAGACAATTTCAATAAAGGATTATCAATTTCAAGTAAATTAAATTGCTTTATCTAATGATGAAAGTGCTGATGTTTTTGAATTTTGTGTTTCAAAGAGTGTATAGATTTTTCTTCAAAATTTAGAATGTTTTAAATCTTTAAATAGATTGCCCTTGATTTTTCCTTCTCTTTATCTGAAATGTACCATTAATATTTAATTAATGTTCATCATTTTAAATGAATTACTATGTATGGATTTTGTTATCTCATACTTATGTTCTTTTGTAGAAAGCAACTAAATGGAAGCATTTGGAAGTGTGTGTGTTGCATTTGCATCTTTTAGAAATTTCAGAAAAGTATTGGAGAAGTTGTGGACAAATGGCTTTGGAACCTATGTCCAGCATTTTTGAGACTCATGTGAATTTCTTGTTAAAATGAAAATTTCCAAATATTTTGAGTCAATTTTTTTTTCTAGTTTTTATAATTTTTAAAATTTATTTGCTAAATTTAAAGATTAAAAAAATTAAGGCATCACTTTTCCCACCAACTTTGTAGACACCCTGATTAATTTTTTTAAAAGCCTTTATGAAATGTAATTATTGTTTTTTATTGTAGTTTTTTTATAATGTTTTTTTAAAGTTAATTCCTTAATAAATTTTGTAAAAGTCATTTATAAAATTTCAATAATTCTTTGCATTTTGTCTAATTTTTATTTTAAATGTGTTAAATATATTTTTTAACTTATTAACTGAATTTTATCAAATACTTACATTTAATTTCTTTTACTTCTAGCAATCAAAATTGATACCATGGATGACAAGGATGATTACAGGAGGTAAGAATTCTAAAATTTGATTGTGTTTCTTATCTTATATTTGAATTATCTTCATCTCAGATTTTAAATGAATGTAAGTTTGTATTTAATTTACAACATTTAAATATAACTGGATTTATAATTTTCAGTATGCTTGTCATATATATATGGAAGTCCTTAAAATGCTCAAAATTATTAAAATTCCTTTTTAAATATTCTGCATTTTAATACTCTTATTGAGGAGAGAAAATGTGGACAAATTATTTGCTTAAAAAATGTGCATATCCTGAATAAAAAGTTTCATGATTGGGTAAAGGGTGGGGGGTTATATGAAAATTCCATTCAAATTTAAAATAAATTTTAATTGTGACTTTAATAACAGAAAGTTGAATATAAATAAAAAATGTGACTTATGTTTTATGAAAAAATATTTGACATTATTAGATAATGTAATTTATATTTTTTATATTGCATAGTCATCTATAAGCTTATAATTTATGATTTTAATTTGGTTCTTGACTTTACAAATTATTTGAAATAAAACCTGCCAAATGAACAACTTTTATATAAGTTTATATCAGTTAAAAAACAGTGTAGTAATATGTCCAAAGTTATTAAGGGGAAAAAACTATTAAAATTGGTTTTTAATTAAAATTTTTGAAGAAAAATTGCCTAGAACATTTATTTAAGACCTATCTATGTGCCAGATTTAATATCTTTCATTTGAATATCTATCTTATTGTAATTTTCAACAATTTTTGCATCATTCATATTATATTCACAGCCTTTCAATTTGTTAAAATGATGTATCAAAAAAGTCGTATCTAAAATAATAAATGACTATATAGTATGCTTGCACAATGTCACCTACTAATTATTTATAACATTGTTTGAATTGGCTCCATTATACTCCTCATGCACTTGCAGCTTCAATTTATTTTTAAAATTTATTTTATTATTATTATTCCTTTTTTTCATGGATCAATTTAAAAATTTGGTTCTTACATGAATTAATTGAACAGTATCATTGCTGATTTCACTTCTTCACATGAATCTTTTTCAAAAAATTGTGAATATTTTTACAATAAAGTCATGAAAAAAAAATTTCTTTTTCAATCAAGTGAATAGTTGAAACTCCATTTTTGCCATTATTAGATCTTGCATGGAATTTTTTATACAATAACAATAAAAATCATTCAAGTTTTTTCATACTAAAATACTCATACCCTTTTCAGTTATTAGAAATCCATTGTAGTTTAAACTATTTTTAATTAAAATTATATGAACTTGTTACTGATTTTATTGTGCTAATTTTTATGGCATTGCTTATCAGCAATTGTATTAGTTGTTATACATTGTCACAAAGTTTCGGGCCATTTGATGACAAAATTGCATGTCAGCTGATATGCAGTCTTATTGTAAAATGATCTGAATTCTATTATATATTTTCTAATGTTTTTAAACACTTGTACCTAGAATAAAGGGAAACATTCATTATTGTTTTCCCTTGAATAGGTACACATCCCGGTACAAGACTGAGAAAATGTAAGTATTTTTAAACTAAATCTGTGTGTGTGTCTCTAAGTATATTGAAGTGACAATTCCCCCAACCTTAAAAAACACTGCATGCATTGTGTGCTTTTTTAAAAGTAACTCAAGTCATATTCCTCTCACAGAAAAATGTCTTAGTTGCAGGAGCTTGATCTTTAGGAAAGTATAAAATTAGTTTTTAAAAGTATTTAAATATTGTTGCTCAGTCAAACAGTAGCTTTAAGATAGAAACCAAAGTAACATTTACTAGTCTGTTGGATAATAATAGCATATATAAATCAGTATACATTTTTTATAGTCAGTTTATTTTATAACATTCTCATCTCCAAAAATATTTTGGATGTTATGTTTGCAAGAATTTAAAATATTTTTTAAAGAGTTTAATTGTTAAAATTTGAAAACTTTTAGGTTTCTTTGTCTCTTTTTTCTAATGTAAAAGTATAATAAATAAAACTAATCATAAGGATAGAATTGCTTCTTTTTAAAGGAGAAATTCATTTATTCCTTGATTCTTGCCATCAAAATTAATCTTTAGTTACATTAGCTGAGAATTTTGTAACTATATAAGAAAAGGATTATCTTTGTCTAATTTGACATTTCAATTACTTTTCAACAATTTCAATTCTTTCCCCCCTTACACTGACATTTTTATATTATGGTGACTAACGCAATGACAAACTTCATATTAAGAGTTTTCAGTTGGAATAACTCTTACATTTTTGCATAATTTTCTTTGTTTATTAATATTATTCAGTCTTTAAAAACTACAAAATAGCATGTTTCTCGTCATTATATTCTAAAATTTAATATATGCTACAACATATATAAATATATATTAGGAAAATTAACAGTACAGGAGAAAATGGAAAGTAACATTCTATTTTTAACTTTTTACTAGCAAAATTATATCTAATCATATTACTGTGAATTAAATGCTGACCTTCTCCACATTCACTTGTGCATATTATTTTGATGTATTCGAATAACTGAAATTAGAATTTTTTGTAATAAAGGAAAGTTAAATATTTGTTTTATGAAATCATTATTAAGATAATTTCATTGTTATTTCTTTCTTGCCTATGCTGTGTATGTTATATTATATTTTAGATATGCAGATGATGCCAGCAGTACAGTTTTACTACTAATCCATGGTTTAGATCATAAGTAACTACTTCTAATCTTGATTGGTAATGTGCTTATTTGTGCCACATACATACATTTGTGAATAATTTTTACACCTTCGAGCTCAAATTCTTGCTAAAATAAATTTAAATAATTTCTGTTGATTCTGTTAATTTCAAACTTGAAAAGGAAGAAAATTGTATAATGCATTTTAAGGCTTTATTACTTTCAAAATTTTAGAGTAATTTTTTTCTATAACAAATGAAGAAAAAATTCTTTAATGTCATTTGATGTGAAAGCAACATGTTGGCTACTTAATAACTCCTTTGTTATAATTTAATGAAACCTTTTTAACTATCATCAGATAATTCTTAAAAGCATTAGTACCACTTTATTTTTATTTATTATTTACATGTGAGTTTACAGCATTCATTGATATAATAAATTAAATATTAATTTTCAAGGCAAATTTTACTTTTATACTTTTTTTTTAGATATATTTAGGATTGATAAGCTTGTTTTTCCTTCCAAATTTATATTTAAAGGAAAAACTTTCATGCATGCAAATCTTGCAAGTAGCTGTGCTATTATACTAATTGAATCCAAAAAGTAAATGGTTTCAAAAACCCTTGTCTTCTTCTTTTGACATTCTATTTTGATAATTATAATACACACAGAGATGAATAAAACCTTTTTTTTTTTAATATAGACAATCGAATTTTCTATCAAATAATATAAAATATTTTTCCTGTGTGCTTCATTTCTATATACAATTTTAAATAGAAAAGGGTAGAAACATTAGTTGATTATTCTTAATCTGAATGCTTCAGTAAATGGATATGCATTGCAGTTTTAGAAAATCACACTGATGTAGATCTATTAATACCTAATTTAATTTAAAGAATAAATCTTAGAAATGTTTTAAAATTAACTTGTATGTTTAATAATATATATAATTTAATTTTTTAAATTGAAATTTGTTGAAAAATATTTAATTTTTTTTCCCATATATGTGTTCTAAATGTTTTTTAATAATTTGATATAATAAAATATCAAAAAAGGAAAATTATTTCTAAATTTCTTTTATTACCTTGAAAATTGTTAGAAAATTTTGAAAGACATTTTGACTTTTTAAACAAATCAAAGAAACAATAGAATATGTTCAGTATAGCCATAAACATGAAAATGCCTCTTTATTATAATTAAGATGCTAGGTTTTCTTGTTTTAAATAATTTAAAATTAAAGCAAAATTTGATATGTTGCAAGCTACTGTTTATAAAATGGTTGTCTTATTTGTGGTTTTGGTGCAAATATAATTCTATTTGTTTTTTATATCAGATACTGAAAAATGGGATTATGTGATGTGGATTAAATTCTATATATAGAAATGATAATTTTGTAATAATATATTTGAATTCTCTTAAAATGAAAAAAATAATTTGTAGTAAATTAAGCAAAAGTTTATTGTTTTGAAATAAAATTTAATATTGGGGATTTCATTAAATTAAATATATGTCTATTTCTTAACCAAAATTCACACTTAAGTACCTCAACAACCAATTTTTAAAAACAGTATACATCTTCTACTCTATTGTTAGTGCATTGCCTAAATTCTTACAACATTATCAGAGATAATAATCTTAATTAAATGAAATATTCCATATTGACATATTTGCAACTGCTATTCTTGATAGAATGTTATGGCTTTTAAAAATTACAGTTTATAATTTAAGAATTTTTTTTATAAAATTTGCATGAAAAAAAATGGTAGGAAAATGTCTAAATTAGCTTAAGTGGGTGGCAGTAGCTGCAAATGTGTTGATAATTAAATTTTATTATATTTCATCAATACTTTTGTATATTTTACTTTAAGATTGTTGAAAAAAGCATCTACTTTCTCCTTTTAAATATTTTGTCAGGCGTGCCAACTCTTGATTTAATTTCATAATATTTTAATCTAATCGCCATTTTTTCATTTTATAAATGTTAGGAAAACAATAACACCTTATTTTTAAAAACAAAATCTTCAAATATGAAAATGAATTTTTAAAATTTTGTCTGGTTCTTATTCATTAAATTTATATTGAAAGTATGTAATATATGTTTTAATACAAATTTTCAAAATGTTTTAAATTATGGGGATCGAATAATATAGCATATTTCCAATTAAGGTTCATTTTATTATTGAGTTGCATTTACTTGTACTGATTTTGAAATTATTAAATGTAAGATAAAGTTTTTATTATTAGAATTAATACTTGGCATACTTTCTACTAATTTTCATATATTTTTACTCTCAAATTTCTGATGTATTTCCATTAAAATAACTGAAATGGTGCATCTTGTAGCTTTCAGAGCTATAATGAAGATGAATTTTTATATAGGTAATTATAAATAATTTTGGTGCATCTTCATTAGTTTTGTTTTCTATTGAAAATTATTTCTAGAAAGAAAATTCTTATATGCTCTATTCATAAGCATTTTGGAACTGGGTAGATTTTATACATACAAGTTGGCACGTCTTTTTATTAACACAGTTTTCCTATTATTCTTTACCATAATTTCAGTACATAATTGCTTGAATATTGATTTTCTGTGGACTATTTTCATTAGTTTATCTTCACGAAAGATCAAAGATTTTAAGAAATCTGCATATATTCAATTTCTTCTTTGTCATATAAGGAGCTCTGTGTGTGTGATGATACAGCTATACATTATGCAGTAAGTTTATTCGGAATTACTTGACCATTTTCTCTGACCTTCCGACCATCTTATTGAAGAATAGTGGTGGCTTCTAAAGAGCTGCAAGTGTATTTTTTCCCTATCATTTGATGTTGTTGCTGTTTTATTGTTTTGAACACATTTTTACGTGGAGTATTTTTGGAGCTGATTTTAATTATTTTCGTATTTAACCCTTTGCACTCCAAAAAACATTAGATGTAGAATTTTTCTTTAAATGTGAGGGTTTATTTTAGTGCTTTGAGATACAAAAAATAGCATTATATTTTTTGATTTTTATTTGAAAAATTAAACTATTTCTTCTTTGAATTGAGTAAATATTTATTTTTCATTTGCAAGGTTCTAAAGAAAAAAAAATCTGCCAAATTTTAGCTGTGATTACTTACAACACTTACAGAATAGTGCCAATGATTAAATTTGCTAATTGTTGATTCTCAGCTAATGAAAACTTTTAAATATCAATATCCAAAAAAGTTCTTAAAATTGCAATATTGTCTGGAGTGCAAAGGATTAACTTTTTTTAATCTCATTTTGTGAGAGATCAAAGTCTAAAACTTAATTTCTATTATTCAGAATATTAGATTTTTTTCATGATTATTTTTCATTTTAGCTGTTATGTTATAATAGCATATGTTACAGTGATTATCCTTGCTAAATTTTTACTGTGAGTAACAATTTTGACTGAAAATATCATTTTCATAACCATCTATTTGATTTGGCAAAAGTAGTGATGAAGATTCTTTTATTTTTTTGTAACAATTGTTCACTTTTTGCTCAAATATAGGATATTTATTTTTATAAAATTCCATGCATATGAAATATTTTTGATTTATAATCTACTCATAGCCAAAAATAATTATTAAATTTTTTTCATATCAGGAAATCTAAAATTATTTTCTCTCCAGCAATAAAAATACCTCTGGGGTGAATTTAATTGCTGAACTTATGCATCTTGTTGGAAATGTATGAAACACCAACATTTTATAGAATATCGTTTTTATGAAGAATTCTTTGACTATGTTATACATTCTTTCTTAAGAACTATATGTAATAACTAGGCATTCTATAAAATGATTAATACCATTTTGGTAAAGTATAAAAAGAATTCATGATGAGGCATTTAAGTAAAAAAAAAACATGCATTCTCTAAAAATACAAATGTCATTAGAAAAATAATAAGAGTGCTATTAAAATGATCTTATTCAAAATATATAAAGGACAGTTATGTAAAACAAAATTAATGACTTTTTTTAATTAAAGAAAACAAATTGTTTGAAATCTTTTGAAAGAATATTGGTTATAACAACATTTCTCTTTATTGGAAAATAAATAGCAGAACACACCAATAATAAGCTACAAGTGATCAGCCCTTTCCTCTGATTGAAAAATTTTTGAAGAGTTGAATTTAATCAAAGATTCTTTTTACACTACACTCTATATAGACATCACTCTGTCATTAAGATTTTGCCCCTTAACTTGTTGACCAGATAATTAACATATATTCAACTCATTTCCCAATGAAATATTTCATCATATCAAGTTAACATTGCACAAATTTGAAATGTGCTAGCATTGCTTTTCTTCTGAAGAGGGCAGGTGAAATGTGTACTTTAGTGACAGAGCTAACCAATCTAAAATCTTTAGACAAAATGCTTTGTAATTGAGATTTATGAAAAAATTTCTCAAATACATTTTTTTTCTGTAGGGCACAGTTTATAAAATATTTAAATTTCTTCATATAAGAATAAAACCGTGTGCAATATAAAGTAACATTTATCTCATTTGAATATGATATATATATTATTGGTTAAAAAGATAATCACTGTAATATGGGTTTTTAAGCATCTAAGATGCTTGCAATGTTTATATTCTAGTATGGTGAATCCCTCAATAATCCATTATTATTAAAAATAAATTATGGTATTATATTATAAAATTGAAAAGAAAATTTGTTGCTACTAGTTCTCAAAAGTTTTTCTTCAACTATAATTTAATTTTTTATATTTATTTGTTTATGCTTTCAACTTCAGATTTATAGTTTTTAAACAGCTATAATTCACTAAAAGTTAATGCTCAGCTCTTAATCTTTTTTAATTTAATGTTATATTCATCCATTGATGAAAATTTTATTGTTTGTATATAGACTGTATATTGTCAATTGTTATGACATTTTTGAATAACCTATACTGTTTTACTTATAATAAATCAAGAATTTTTTTTAATTAAAAACTAAATGTTTTAAGAAGTAGTTAATACTGAGAAGTTTTTTATGCCTAAAAAATTGAGATCATATATGTAAAATGTGGTATTTGTTCATATAGTTGAAGGTATTTTCCACCTAATTGGATTCTCAGTTATGAATAATTTTTTTCTATAAATACTTGTCTGTAAATGTTTTTTATTGATTTAAAGTTAATATATTAAATTGAACCACAAAACAGTAGCAAATGTCACCGTGTTTTTATAGTTATTTTTTGAAGCAGATTGACACTGACTGTCTATATTATGAAAAATGTATAATTTTTTATTCCTATTTTGTTGTAAATTTATTCTTTTAGTAAATAAGAAATCCTATCTTTTGTTTTAAAGATATTGTAAGAGAATTAGATGTCCTTTTTGTTGAAATAAATGGGTAGGACTGTTTTATTTATTATGAACTTGATTTTTTAATTCATGCTGTTATGTGTTAATTTAATTTGATGGCCAGATTTATTGTTTTCCTTATATTAAATATCAGTTTTCTAACCAAAATAATTCTGAATAAATGTGGCCAAATTTCTTGATTGTTTGTTCTTTATAGAGTTCGTTTCATTTCCTAACTTTTGTTTAGAAAATTAAGTGATTTGATATTTTAAGAATTTTGAAAAATATATTGTAAAAACCTGTACGATTATATAGCTGTTTTTTTAAAAAAATTATATATTTCAATAATATTTTCACTTAAGAATTAAAATTATTCTGAAATGCACTTAGAATTTGTGAATATTTTTTGTTAGTATTTTAAGCATGAATTTTGTATGTATTGATTTATCAACTGATAAGGAAAGCAAACTAACAGTTATGTGTCTTAAACATTCTAAAACTATATATTTGACTTAAGGTTTTTTTTTTATATTTCCAAATTTTTATGAATTCTATTTTCTCCTCATCCTGTTGCCCCCCTTTCATACAAGTTAATATTTGTTATTATTTCCAGAAACATTTTTAATGAAGGACATTTTTAGTTATTTAAAGCACCAATTTCTTAAACTATTATTCATAGATGTTAATTTGACCAGAAGCCTTTGCCTGAACTTTTTTTTCCACTGAACTGCTATGCAACTAATGCTACATTTTGTAGATATATTAACAGTTTAATTGTTTTGTCTATTATAAAAGCTTGAGTGGGGGAAAAAATTAATGCAATTAAATACATGGAAAATTCTGCAATTTATGGACAAATACAGTTATTTTGGATTTTATTTTTATGAAATATTTGTGCATCATGGTTTCATTATTTGGGTAATTAATCAGCTACTTTTGTTATTGCAGCAAGTCTAGAAATCTCAGTGAGAAGAAACGTCGAGATCAGTTCAATATGCTTATCAATGAACTGTGCTCGATGGTTACTTCAAGTAACCGAAAGATGGATAAATCATCCGTCCTACGGTCTACTATTTCTTTCCTCAAAAGTCACAGTGGTAAGTAATTTTTCCTAAATTGTTTTTCAGCAAACATAATTTAGTACTTAAGTTGACTATCTAGATAGCTTTTCAACTTAAGCAGTAAAATATATATTGAATCTTATTTCTGTTAGAAAATTTTATTAATCTCAAAGTAGGGAAATTAGAAAAATGATAAAATTAGAATTACTGAAGAAAGTAGATTTAAAAATATCTCGGGAAAACTCTCAAGAATTCTTCTAATTTAAAGTTATCTCCTCAGTTGTTTTTTAATAAATATTGAAGAATGTTAATACACCGTGTTAAAGTATTTCATAGTGCTGACTTTAAGAAATTTTAGTCTGAAACATTAGTTTTGTGTAAAGTTATATATTTTGCACATTTTCATTTTTATAAAATTCATCCATTAATAAGAATAGTATAATTTAGCTGTGTAATGAAATGAAATGTGTCTTTGTTTATAGATATTATGGATATTCTTCAAATGCTATTGAATGGCAGTAGTTGTTCTTTTTTAATTTAATCTTGATACGTGCCACCAAAAGCCATGAAAATTCTATAGTTACAGTGGAAATTAAGTGAAAACGGCAGAATTGCAGTATATAGTGAAAAAATTTTAGTGATTAGAAAAAATAACATTGGATATTGTTCTAGCATTAATACAAACTCCATATATTCATTCTTCACTACAAAAATGTATATAGGACTTAATTAGGATGCTACATTGAGGAATGATTTTAAAAAATTGCTTGTTATTTTATTTAATATATATATATATGTATAATTGGTGTTAATTTGTTTAATTAAAAAAATTATTTTATTGATATACTAATAATAAGTTCCTGTTAAATAATTTAAATAATGTTTAAAAATATTTTAAAATAAAAAAAATATCAAATTATTCTATTATTTTAGTTAACATTTTTTGGAAATATTTATTCTTCAATAATTTGTTGATTCTGCCTTATGCATATTATATTAAAAAGTGCTGCTAATATCTGTGTAACTAATGTTTGAGGTTATGTTTTGATAGTAAAATATGACTTTTAAAAAGTTTACTGGAAATTGCTATTTTATTTAGCAAATTTTTCACCAAGCAATATCATTCAGATAAGAATGTAAAATAAATTTTTAATCTATTTCCTTCACTTTTTTAAGCTGAAAAATAATTGTAGAACAATCATTAATATATATATATATATATATATATATATATATATATATAATGAAGTTGATTTTTTTATATTTTATGATTATTACTATATCTGCTGAAAGCAAAAATTATGTAATTATTTGGAGTTGGGCTGCTTGATTTGCTAAGCTGGCCAGTGTCATAAAATGTGTATCATACTAAAAAGTATCTATATTTTCATATTTAACAAATGTCTATTAAGAAATATCATTTTTGATATTAAATAAACTAAAATACTATCTTAAATGCACTGCTTTTTCTTATTTATTTATAGATTTTTATATATATATATTGTTTTTAATATTGATATTTTCTTTTTTGACTAATCGACTAATTAGTTGTTTTTTTTTAGAGCTATCTGTCCAATCACAAAATGTGAAAGTTCAAGAAAATTGGAAACCTTCCTTTCTGTCAAATGAGGAGTTTACTCATTTAATGTTAGAGGTATAATCTTATTTCTTCTCAAATCACTGATAAAATTAGTTTTTTATTAGCATTATCAAATCTACTGATTAAATTAATTCCAAAGAAATTTGCATGCATTGTTTGTGTTATATTGAAAGAATATTGCTCACAGTATTTAAGATTATCTGTAGCTAAAAATTAAAATAATATGCTATAAAGACATGGAGGTGATTTTTAATAATTTATTCCAAGATTTGTATTCATCTATTTACTAGGCATTAAAAAAATATTATTGAGCTACAAATCTTGTTTCTAAATTTAAGAAATGGTGTAATTTAAAATTTTGTTTCTTAGATATTAGCAATGTTTTGAATTGTGAAATAAAAAAATTAATACATTACTATTTTGAATTTTGCCATCACTTTCACATTCTCTCTAAAACCAAAATTTCTATCTTTATTTTAACTAAATTTTATCCTTATAATTCTTTTTATTGAAAGAATATAATGAAATAATGTGAATTTTTCAAATTTCAGGCCCTTGATGGTTTCATAATAGTTTTTTCATGCAACGGCCAAATCTTGTACACATCTGAAAGCACAGCTTCACTTCTTGGATATTTACCTGTAAGTTCAGTTTTATATAATTATTAATGTCTTGCCATATTTAGAGGAAATTATACCTTCTGTTATCAGTTTGTACAAGAATTACAACTTGATTTGAGTTAATAAATAGTCTTACCCTCTGAAAAAGTATTTAAAATTTTCATTAATTTGATTAGATAGGAATTCAACCACTTGCAATAAATATAGTCTCCATCCATTTTTTTAACCCCTTAATCCTATTGTGATCATGTTTGGATTTCAGTTAATTGAATTAAAATGTAATTCTGTTGTATTGTATATTTGTTTAACTGAGAAGGTAAAGCAAAGACTTAGTCTGCCAAAATTTAATGATTTTATTGTTCAGCTTGTTATTGATAAGGATAGTCAAAAGATTTTTGATATTAAATGGTTTAGAAATTTGATGCTGTTCTATTTTAATTGGTATCATTAAAGCAGATTAATGTTATTTGTTGTTCAATAAATATTTGCAGTTTACTTTTGTACTTTTTTTATAGTTTAAATTTAAGTTTAAAAATAACATTCTATATTTTAATGTATTACTTGATCATATCATCTGGAGTTACAATCTTTTGAAATTATTTTTTAGAGCCGCATCTATTCATCAGTATTTGATATCATTCACGAGATGGACAAATCTTCATTGTATAAATTAATCAGTAGTCCACCTAGTACATCTAATAATTCTGTATCCAAAGGTATTATTTTTTTTATCCTACTTGTATTTTTTTAAATGTAGAAATTAATTCCACAAATTTTGTTTTATTATTCAGTTATTTAAATACTGACTACTGGAATGAGGTATAATCATTTATATGTAACAATAATACTTCAGTGCGTGAATCCATCATGAAATGCTTGTTTTTAATTGATCTATTAATTTTTATACATAAAATCAAATTCATATTGGGCATTAAATATGTCAATGTTTTAAGATAAGGAATGATGGTATCATCAGACATCCATTAGCTGTTGTAAAAATTGAAAATATTATGTAATCCCCTATATAATCAAATATAGCCTTAACTTATATAGAATTTTCTTATAGTCTATATTTAATCAGGAAATTTCTATATCAGTATTATTTAAATTATAATATTCATTGATTTATCTTACTGATTTACTATTTTATCTGTTTAGTTGATAAGGTAGTAAATTGTCAATTGTGATTTTCAGGTTAAGTTAATTACACATTCTGTTAGTTTGCTTCATTGGTATAAATCATTTACTATAAATTGCCATATACATTCAAAATACCATAGCTAAATTTTGGAAATAATTCTTTTATGGCAAAAAAAAAGTGTAAAAATGAAAAGAAATACTCTTTTCTCATATTATTTTTATCACTTATAAATTTGAATGGCTTCAGAAAAACTATTCCTCCTTTTTCTTATTATGGTTGGGTAATAATTAATAAATATGTGGTGATAAAAATAAAAATCTTTAAAATATAATTGTGAGTTTTAAAAAAAGTTAAGCAGTTAAATGATAAAATATTTCTACAGTTTAAAGTGTGGGCAGGAAATTTTGCTCTGTGTCTTTGATGAATTCCATCATTGTATCTATTGTTTAATGAGTTAGGAACAAAGAGGTGTGAATATTAATAAATATTAACTGACACAGATTTTTCTATAAAAATAAGCTGCCTTGAAGTAGATACTCCTGATCCTTTTTTATTGAAAATTAATTAATATAAATTTATTGATATAAAATAATTTTTTCTAATGAAGGGTGTTGATTTTATTTAATCTTTTTAAATTTTCAAATGCTATGTTTATATATATATATATATTTATCTTCATCATTTTTTAGCTTCTGTTGCTGATTTTTTTATTCTGCTTCAATGGTCAGAAAATATGAATAATTTGTATCAATCAGTGAATCAACCTGAAATGTTTAAAACTGATGTAGTAGTGATATATTAATGAGAATTTTGTTATTTTATTGCAATTTTGAACTGTTTGTTTTAAATTTTTTTTTCTGTCCATTTAGATTCATTTGTATCATTAACTCTCCATATGAAACGTGGACCAGTTCATTCGCAAGGAAGTACTTCATATGAATTAGTTGAATTGCTTGGAACATTTTATCATTGGCCATCATCTTATGAAGGTTAGAAGCTTCTTTAAATGGATGTTGCTTTCCCATCTTTATTTTACCATTTAAAATGCATGTTATTTAACCGTTTAGTTAAAGTTTCTCTTTAATTTTGCGAGTTCTTTTTTTAAAGAAAGTTTATAAACCAAGTACTTCAAACTAATCCTCATTTATGGAAATTCCTAACTAATCTTCTACAAGCAAATTACAAAATAAAAATGTGTAAATAATTTGTACATTTCAGAAGATATAAATGTAATCCATTTATTTAGGTTCCAATCCAGTTGGTTTTGATTGTGATAGCAACAGCTGTAGTAGCATTTGTTCCATGCCATCAGCTGGAGGAGAGCTTCGATCCTGCTTTGTTGCTGTGGGTCGTCTTCAAACTCCTCATTTGTTGAGAGTTGTCAATTTATCAGATGAAACTAAAAATGAATTCACATCAAGACACAGTCTTGAGTGGAAGTTTCTGTTTTTAGACCATAGGTATATATATATATATATATATAAACTTTTTTTATATTAATTTGAAAAGTATTCAATTTTAATATTTTTTTATCTTTTTACATAGGCTGTATATTACTGTTTGATATACATCTAACAATGAAGATTAGTATATCTAATTTTAATGCTATTGATAATTAATGTAAAATATCTTGATTTACATCAAGAATAATAGGAGATACATAAGTTGGAGATGGAACTTTTTGGTTCCCATATTTACATCCTTTTAATAAAGGATTTCTTAGTAAAATTTTGTAATTCATTTTTTAAAATTATATTGTTTTAACTCGTATGCAGATTTCTTTTTATCATTATTTCAAGTTATTATATCTTTCTGGAGTACAATATTTTTTTAATATGACATCTTTGAAGGATTTTTTTAATATGACATCTTTGAAGGATTTCAGAAACCAAAATATAATTATATGAGGTTTTTAAAAATAATTTTATTTTGTGATTCATTTGTATATACAAAGATTAACTGTGAATTTAATTAATAAAATCATATTACATTTTCACGGGATTTTGGTTTTCAAAAAAATTTTATTCATTGATACTTTATAGGGCACCTCCTATCATTGGATATTTACCTTTTGAAGTGTTGGGCACATCTGGTTATGATTATTATCATGTTGATGACTTGGAAAATATATCTTCTTCCCATGAGCTTTGTAAGTATGAGTGATATTTTGAATGTTTTAATCCTTTGTTAATATAGTTATTTTTGCTGTAGTGAAAAATTTCATTTATGTAATAAGATTTTAAACACTGAAAATTTGCAACATTTAACATCGTTAAATTTAATTTACTAAACATTACTTTTTGATAATATTTGGCTTTAAATACTTATAAAATGTTTTGTTAAGTTTTTTTAATTATTAGATAATATGATTGTGAAGAATTTTTTTATAAACTAATTGCTGCCATTTTCTTTCTCAGGATTTACACTAAAAAAAATAGTTGTATTTAAAAAATGCAAAACTTATTTAATGAAACCAAATGTTATAAATTTTTTAATTGTTTATATTTACTATAATAAAACATTGTTTAATTAGTGATGAACACTGGTGAAGGAACTTCCTGTTTCTACCGCTTTCTCACTAAAGGGCAACAGTGGATTTGGCTCCAAACTCGTTACTACATTTCTTATCATCAATGGAATTCCAAACCAGAGTTCATTGTCTGTACTCATACTGTTGTAAGGTAAGTTATAATCATTTAATGTTTAATAAAATGTTAAATCTAATAAATTAAAGTTATATTGATAAATTTTTATTTGAAATCATGGCTTTATTTTAAAAATTTTTCAATGTATTTAACATTATTGATAATTTTGATTTTCATTCTTTAGTACAGAGAAAGTGATGAAAAGTATGCAAGAAACACCTAAGAGATTTTTAAAGAAAGCTACTTCAAATCACAACTCTTCACCTACTCAAAGTGCCTGCCTTTCTCCTTCACCTTCTGTTAGCTCTTTGGGCAGTATGTCCTCAGATCCTTTGGAACATTGCTCAGCAAAATGTAAGCATAGATTTCTTAGTTATATGCAAAAACTGATGATTTAACAATATTGGTTACGATTTTCTCTTTCTTGACCATTCTGACCTTTTATTCTGATTGTTGAGACTTTTCATATAAACTGGCAAAAAAAAAAATGTAAAAATCTTTTCACTGAAGGTAATTCACATTACTTTTTTTGGAAGTAATTTAATTCAAATTACTTTTATTGGAAGTAATTTTTAGAATTATTTAACTTTTGTAAGGTATTTTTTTTATCAATTAAGGATTAGAAGTTAAATGAAATATAAATACTAAGATAAGAAGAGTAATAACTCATAGAATGTCACAAAAGGAAGATAATTATGAGTTTCTTTTTTGAACAAAGATTGGAATAGAATGCTTTTTATTCAATTCTTAATATGAATAAAATTATTTGCAAATAAAATTATTTTACAGCAAAATTTCTTTGGCATTTTTAATATATTTATATTTTAGTTAAGATGTTATATATTTAAATCTCATTAGAAAATATGAACATTCAGAAACAGAAATGGTGTTTTTAACTCTAGTAGAAACATTAGCATTTTGTATCACCACATACGTAATGACTAAATTTCTTACTGGTGAAAGAAGGGAAAAAAAAACTATAGATGATTGATGGGCTGAGGAATTTTCCAGTCAATTGTTGAAATACAGAGTAACATCCAATTTCATCTTATTAATTTTTATAGAAATATAAGATTTCTTCATATATGCAATTTGATGATTAATATTATTTTAATTGGTGAAAAAATACTTTTTTTAGCTACTGCTTCTTCCAGTGTTCGTGGGAATCCAGTATTATACCCAAGAGAAAAGGTCATGCCTTCTCCCATTGCCAGAGCTCCTCCTCAGGCCTTAGCAGATTCCTTTGCTGAGCCTCACCCACGTATGGCATCACGCCATCAAGTGTCACAAGGTGTTAACAATGACATGAATGTAATTTCATCTACTGGGCCTGCACATATATCTCCACAGTCTAGCCACATCTCACCTGATCACTCAACACCTCTTCCTCCACCTTTGATCATGAGTCCAGATGTCTCTGTTGCTCCACAAGTAAGAACTTGCAAAATATTAAACTTTTAAGCAGTCTGCCAAGTTCCTTTATGTAGTCTTGAAAGTAATATAAAATATATGCCCATCTTCTCAAATTAGTTTGCATTTTATAATTATGAAAAATAAAGTTATCATTGAAATGTCAAAACATTTGACTTGTTATGTATACTTTTTATTTTAAATGTTTAAAACAAAAGGTTTGGTATTCTAAAATTTTTTTAATATAATAAAATGTTGAGTAAATGAAAAAATTTCTTTTAAAAATCAAAGAAGTTTCCCTAGAAATCAGAGCTAAATGGGCACAGTTATTATTTTTCTATTTTATCTGTTGTATGCATTTTTCCATTTATTATTAAATGATTGATTTTTTCTTTTCAGTTTCATGGTGAGAGATCGCCATCTACTTTGAACCAGGCTCAGATGGAATATTTGAGGCGGCGTCATCAGATTCTTCAGCAGCAGATCATGGCTCAGCAGGAAGAATTACGTAGGGTGTCCGAACAACTCATGTTGGTGCAATTCACAAATCCTAATGTGAATGCTGCAGCTGCTCCTAATATGCCACATGATGTCCAATATCAAGTTCCAGACATGCATCCTGATATGGGAAACTATGTAAATGCTTCATACCAAGTCGTAAGGCCAACTCAGCAGTTAAAAGTTCAAACATCTGCTGAAAACATTGCTATTAAATCCATGGAAAATTATCAACGATCCACACCCAGTACTGTGACCTCTAGGTCTTATATGAATCTCGAGGTAGGTGATTTAGATTTCTTTTCTGATTTAGGCTTCCAGTTACAGGAAACAACCAACTTGCAATCCATTGATTTTTTTAACCCTGAAAATAATTATTCCGGAGGACTTCCCTACAATTTTGAGGTTAGAAAAAACTCATTATCTCTGGTTAGAAAATTGGTTAAAAGTATGCAATTCATTTTTATGTGCAATTAAAATGGAATATGCCTCTTATTTTTAAGATGTATGCAAATGACAGAAAATTAAGTATCCATGTTTAAAATTTCATTGCGCAAAAAGTATGTTTCTAAAACTTTGTTTTTTAGTCTTCTACAAAACCTGGCTGTTCAATTGTCTTCAGTAAAGCTGTATGAAATGATGGGTAAAAAATTCACAATTTAAAAATTGATTCAGTGCTGATAGATTTTTTTTTGTTTAATTTCTTGCAGTAATGAAAAATTAAGTAAGCAGTTTAAAATTTTTTTAGGAACTACTTTATCAAATTCTTGTTTTGTACAACTAAAGTCCTTGTATTAAACTATGGCTCATCAAATTTTGTTGAATATTGATGCTTTACTTAATTATATCTACTATTAACTATCTCGGTCAGGAGGTCTACTGAAAATTCCTATGCTTGAAATATTTTTGCCCCGCTTTTCTTACTATAATTTCAAATTCTATTAATTGCTTTAAAAATTTATTGGTATTTTTTTAGTGTATTGAATTATGTGATAAATTTTAATTCTAAAATATAAATCAGAATTGTTAATAAATTATTGTTAAGTCCCTCTCTGTAATATAAGCTTCATTTCATAAAATATAAGGCTATCTGTTTTAAAATTACATGTACTAACACAGATAACTATTCTCTTTCCATACAACTTTTGTTTCATGCAGTTAAAAATGTTAGATGAAAAAATCTTTCAAATTGCTTACCTTTATATATATATATATATATATATATATAAGAAAAAAAAACAATTGAGTACTCACTCACTCTAAATTTAAAGTAAGATCTTATAAATTAAGTACAAAGTAAATGGATTGATTCTATATATCAAATTCAGATTCTGATATATATATACAATCATAAAATTATTAAAACAATCAAAATCCATTTCTTGATCAACAAAATTAAAATGAAACCAACTAGGTCGAAATCGAAATTAAAACTCAATTCAGAATTACACGCAAAAGTTCACAAAATGAAAGGTAAATGAATAAGAACCAAATTATGGAATGGCGGATACTAGCGGACAGGTCAGCAAGCTAATTTTCTTAATTTTGTCATTAATTATGATCTTTCTTATGTGGTTTTACCTTTTGTATATATATTTGTTTCATTTGTTGATGTTTTGCTTTGTTTTTGTCTTTTGCTGTTGGAATTGGTATGTCTCTTTTGCTTTCATCTTCGGGGGATTTTCGGGCCACAAGGCGTCAGTACTTTTGACCATTGTCCATCGACGCCTCACAGAAAAAATCCCTGTTTAAGAATCCTTGCTTGAAAGTGGCTCCTGACGAAGTTTTCAGGCCGGATTCCTTTTTTATTGACTATTTTTTACTGACTATTTTTTTCTATTGATTATTTTGATTAGGTTATCTTATTTTTGTTAATTAATATATATATATATGTATAATATAATATTATATAATACATTAATAATTATAAAAATATAGTATTTTCTTATTCGTAGATGCTTAACAACCAATTAATATTTTTCCTCCTTTTCTTTTTAGCAGGCTGACATGTGTGGTGTTGGTACTTCAAGCTCTATGCCTATGCTTTCTCCAGAACAAACAAATGAAGCTATTGCTCAAGGTTATTCTATGACTCACACAATGCAATCAAACTCATGAAACAGGCTTACTCTTCTCTTATATACTCTCTTAAAAACTGCTCTTCACTTCAGAAGGAAGCAGAATTTATGTGTACCCTCTCATTCTAGTCGCAGGAAGGAACAGTTTTTAAGTGTTCCATGTATATCAATCATTTTTATTTCAAATGGTTCCCATATTTCGTTTAGTGTGCATGAAAAGATATTGAATTAGGGCTGTGTGTGCAGTCGTGGGGAATTCATGAGCTGCTCTATTTCCATTGTAAAAAGTGTTAGGGAGCAGGTTATTTTTATTAATTAGAAATGTATTGAAACTCTTATCATTTAGAAGGGGATCCAATTATTTAAATGGCATTTTGTATTGTGCCATTTTTTATCCAATATATGACTGAATTTTATCATTCATTTAAAATAAAAGCTTGTACCTGCTTTGGAATAATGTTATTGCAGCTCATTATGGCAACTTGATGGGAACCATATCATACATGCCAAATGTTCTTTTTCTTTAAAAAAAAAAATCATTTGTGATACTGTGAGTCATTCACTTAGAAGAAAATACATTGTTCATTTGCTCAAATGTTAAAACATAGTTATTTTTTTATTCTGTTAAAGTTTATAATAAGAATATGAACGAGCTTTCTATCTTGACTAGCTTGTACACAATTATATGTTTTATTGATTGTCATAAGGTTTTTTTTTATCTGTTTATTTGTCAGTTATTTAGCACATTGTTTCCAACATTTCCCTTTATATTTGTTGTAGATATTAAATTTGTTTTTCATAGTACAAAGCTTCAACATTTTGGTTGTGATTATATATCATGTGTAATTTTAGTATATATTTGTAATTACTACAGTTAAAATTTAACATTGTACATATTTTACATATCATTATACTTATAGTAAACCTTGTACAGTGTACCATAGAGAAAGAGATCATAAAATGTTAACTATGGGGATGTGCAGTAGTTGTGTACAGTAAAATTTTGGAGCAAGTTATACAGTTGTCATGATGTTTCTGTGCAGAAATAATTATTACCGCTATTGATATTTTAAAGTTTCGGTGAAGTTTTACTCTATGATAAATAATTCAGATTTCTATTAAGTACACTCAGTCATTTGTTGTATTTAAGAGTGTTTAAAATATTTTACATGATATGAAGTTTAAAATATTATTAAAAAGCATGCAGTGTCAAACTTCTAATCATTTTATTGTTGTTTGAATTTTAATCTCTTGTATGTAGTTTATTATGAACAGTATATATTTATTGATAGATAGTTCTATAAAAAAATGTCAGTGTCATATTATTCATTCGAAAGATATTAAAATATAAGAAATATTTAAAATTAAAATGTATTTAGAATTGTGAATTAAGAGAAAAGTAATTTTTCATTGTTCTTTAGGGTATAAAAAAAAGATTATGTACGTTATTCATATTGCTATCTCCACAGATGTTGTTCACAATACTTATCATCAAATTCATATAAATTGTCTCTATTTTTTCAGAGAAAGATAATTCAATTTGAAAAATATTTATTAGAATTGTCTATTTATGTTAATTTTTCAATAAAGTCTAGGTACAGTGAATCATAGAAATTTTCAATAGAATTTAATTGACAATTTAAAATTTTTTTAATGCTTCTGCATAAAATTACTAACAGTTTGTGAAATTTATAAAAATTATAAACTTTTACATGTCACTAGAGCTTTTGAAATATTGTTATTTAGACTGGGTGTACTTTTGACAAAGAAACATATTCAACTTCACTAGAGCTTTTTGCATTGAATACTGCAGGAAGTCCAAGATCGAATTTAAATCATGTTTATAAAACTAGTTTTTATATCTTTGTAAATAAATTTGGGCATAAAAAATATTTTCATAGCAATTTTCATTATGAAACTCATCAATGAATATTTATCTCTGGTAACTCTTTATACTCTACTTGTATAAAATAATTGTTGCACTTTAAACTATGAAGTTATTCCTTGACTTTTATATGTTCTGTATATTCGATCAAAATAATAGTTATATAATAATAATATATTTATTTATCTTGTGAAAATTAAAACTTTAGAATCGTCACTTTTGTATGTTTCGTACTTAAGTATGTTCCATGCCATTAAACAGTGAGTGATATTTTTACATGTTATTCTGCACAAAATCTAGCAGAAATCATTATTTAAGTTTGAGAAATATTTTAGTTTTATTTTTTATCACTCTGCTGTTTTTAAGATATCTTTAAAACTTTTATTAAGTTGCTTCATTTTCAATGAGTAATTTAATTTCTTTTGAATTATTTATTGAAGTCTCTAGCATTTTGTTTTACTCCTGGCACCTTCATGCAGAATAATTTTAAAGCAAATGATTTATGAGCTTCTTACGTTTCATTAAAATTGTAATGGATTTTATATTGAGAAATAAATGTTTAACATTCACATGAAGTTTTAAAAAGGATAACAAAATGATTTATAGTAAAAGTTTGTGGAAGTAAATTGTAATTGTTTAAACCTATTTTTGTATAGAATCTTTTATCTATTATGAAAAAAATATTTTTGTATAATTAGTATAAATTCATCCAATATTCATTTTAAATTTTTGATATTCAATCAAGAACAGTGTTACTAGAAAGATTTATAAGAAATTTTTTCATTTAAAACTTTTATGCAATAGATAATTTATAATATTATAATTTAAAGCAATTTTTTTTTTTTCCTCTATGAATATATATTGGATCACAAAGAATATTTCCATGTACATAATATTTACTATATTCAAAGAATACTTCACTTCAAAATATATAAATGTTATGCATATTGTTTGCTACCTTTGAAGTGTATATGATACTTGATGTAAAATAGATATTTTTATTGCACTTTTACAATATCACACACTTGATATTTTAAATTCATGGCAAAATAATATTTCATTCATATAATAGACCAAATATTATTATATATATATACATTGAAAAGGTCACAATTTTCCTTCCTTAGTTATTTAAAATATTTAATTCAATGTGGATTTTTTTAAAACTTAGTAATTTAAATTTTTACATCTGCTGATTTTTCTTGATAATGATATGTTAAAATTTTTTAAGTTGTTACATAACTAGAATAAATTAAAATTTATTTTTAAAAAATGTATATCTATTTAAATAAGGGAAACTTCTTTTAAATATGCATATTTATGTACTGTCAATTCTGTATGAATTTAAAAAAATGATTTGTTATATTTAAAATAATTTATTCGTAAAAAACACTGTTCATTTTGATATCACGAAAAAAAAATTTTAGTATTTAAAAAATATTTTCTATTAAAAACTCTACTCTCAAATACTCAAACTTTGTAATCCTATACTAAAAAGAATGAATTTTTTTATACCTCTTTTTAAAAAAAATTAGATATGTAATATATTTCGTTTGTGAAACTTTATCATTATATCATTTGTTAAATAAAAGGATATGAACATTTTAATACGTGTTGTGTCTTTCATAAAACAAAAGGAATTAATTAAAATTTTAATTAATTCCTTCAAAAGTTAAAATATTGAAACATTGAACCTGATCTCAAATGTGGTCATGATAGAACAAAATTCCTGATATATTCAGTTCTTTACTTTAAAAAAAAATTATTTGAAGTATTACATTAAAACATTATAAATAAACATATTCAACTTTTTTTTTCTGTTTACTTTGCATTGCCTTTATTTTCACAAATGGGATCAAAATTGAAAAAAAAATAATTAAAAAAAACATTTTTAATATAACAAACTTTTTAGAATATTTTGGACACACTTTTATGTTTTGATTAATTATTACAATTATTTTAAATTAATGGTGGCTTAGATCAAAGTGCTGTTTGAAAATAAATGTAATGTTAATGCAGAAAGAATTTGTAAACAGATAGTTTGATAGATTTTTTAAAGTATTATTTTTCTTTGTAGTTCTCAGTTTATAGTTTTTGAGTTTTACTGTTCATAAATGTACCATTGTTAGGAACTGCTTTCAATTAATATAATTGAAAACTCCTACTTAAACAGACATCAGATAAATGAAGATGACACAAATTTTCTTTATAAGGTTACAAATTAAAACTCCATAAATCAAATAAATTAAACATTTTGCAAGAAATTTATATTGTCAAATTATTATTATTTTTTTTTAAGTTTGATAGAGTTTCAATTTCACGAAAAAATTTGCTTCTTTATCAATATAAAAGCATATTTTAACTTTCAATGTACAAACAATTAAAGATCTGAAATAATAAAAATAATACTTTTCAGCATATAAGTAAAGAATTTCTCTATTGTTCTCTTTTACCAATTATAAATATAATAAGAAAAGATTTTGGATTTGGTAATTCATCAAAAAACATGAATCGTGTAATATTCAAATATGTAATTTATTCCAATGTAAGAAAAGTATAAGTTTGAGTAAATTTTACAGATGATATTTTACTTTAAATGGCCCAATAATTACAAATTTTTTTTACAGCTTCCCACTGGTGTATGAAATCCTTTCTTAGATGTTATTGTTTCAGATTCAAATTTACAAGATTTATCCATTGAAACAATCCTTACAGGCATCAATATATGACCAAACCAAACTAAATTTTGATTAAGAGGTACAAATTAGATACTTTTGTTAATTTTAAAACTATCTACAATGCATATTTATGAAATTTTTTACAGTATAACATCCTCTACGAATTTATATTCATTTTATATTAAGAGTTATTTATGTACTAATTAAAGTACGAACACTGACATTTCCTATGACTACTCTTTGATGACACTAGCATTTTTTAAATAATCCATATGTGTCATAAAATACTCGATTTTACTTCATAAATTAGGTGGACTTAAAAACATAATACAGATTACTAACTTGATAATTACAAAAACACTTATAAGTAAGAATAAGATAAATACATTTGACATATCTTAATTAAGATGCAATGATTAATGTGTGGAGAAATTGGTGGTGGAATGATAATGTATTCGCAAGTCCAATACCAAAATTAAATATTTTCTGTAAAGCTGATGATGCATTTAATTATTCTAGAGACCCCAAACTACAATTTTATTTATGCACCAAATCTAAAATATGGGACAAACTTTGAATGTGTATCAAGCATACAGAAATAAGTCATTTTTAAAACAGAACAGGAGATGCAAATCATAAAAGGTGTATGCTAAAAAGGACTGTTTGTCGGTAAATGTGTAAAGGAAAGTATACACCAAATAAAATGTATATTGCAGAGTACTTGAATATTAATGCATACCAGGAATTAAAAGCCAAAGATGTTGCTTTAGTCACACCTAAAATCTGTCTGTGTTTGCCAATGATTGGTGTTTAAGCCTAAAGTTTCACAATGGTATGCATTTAATATACAAGTACCAATATGGATATAATGGAACATAAATTTACAACATAGATGCATAAATAATAACATGGAAGGAATGAGTAGTTTTAGATAGCAAGTCCTTTGATCACTTACATAAGTATTTTAAATGTTTGTTTTTGATTCTATATCATGCTCATCATTGCATTTATCATGCTGTGTACAGCTTGGAATAGTTTTATTTCTCTTTTGTACATTTATTTTCCATTAAACCTATAATGTACATTTATCACACAAACGTGGGAAAAACCAGTTTTGATTAGAAACAATTCATTAAAATAATACAGAATTCAACTTTTTTCTGCTCACTTTGCTACCTCTTTATTTTCATAATTTGTATTATTATACACTTTATTTTACTGATAAACAGACCCTTGCCCAGACCACCTCAGGCCTTTAAAATCACCTTCTGTTACTAAAGTTATTTTCTATAAGTTTGATTTTAAAATTAACAAGTACATAAGATATTAAGCTCCTCATAATATTTATGGTTGATTTTTTTTATCTATAAACCTCCTAATATACCAAAAACATCAATGTTATAAATACTTTTCAGTAATTATAAAAATAATTTTAAGTGGTTTCTGTCACTTATATTTATTTAGCTATAAATCAAAATCATTTTACTTCAAAAACTTTATATAGTGGTCCCATTTAATCCATAATAAACTAAATATATATTTAAAAAGATAAATATATTTAAAATACACATAAGAAATAATGTTAATATTTATTTATGGTCAAATTAAAAGCCATGTCTTCAATTTAGTAATATTTTATTTTAAAGTAATTATAAAAATAATATGACCATTAAAAGCTTTGAATTATATTACTTTTTAAATCTTGGGGTTTCTTTTATGTGTTATTAATAGAATAAGGAATAGAATGAAAAATTATGCTTTTAATATTCAATTAAAATATTTTTAAAAACTAAATAAAAGAAGTAGCATAGGCATTTCTAGAAGCAAATTTCATATTAATTCCATAATAAATAAATTTCATATTAATTCCAT
>JAPMOQ010013041.1:202808-230048 GCA_026543055.1 Argiope trifasciata | reverse complement strand
AAATTTCATATTAATTCCATAATAAATAAATTTCATATTAATTCCATAAAAATAAATAAATGAATTTCATAGGAGCATGTCAAAATAATGTTGAAAGTCACGTAAAATAATTTTAAAACTTAAAACTTTGCATCCAGATTATTTTATAATTGCAAGTGAAAAGAATTATGAAAATCATCTTCCCATAAAAAATTTTATAATATACTCATTAATTGAAAAATAACAATAATAAATCATGTTCCCTTTATTTTAAGATTACAGTAGAATTTTTCTAATAGATATAAGGTTGTAATTTTTTCCCCCTTCTCTCGAAAAAGGTTTAAAAATATTAAGCAGCAAAAATGGTAGCCTAGCACTCTTTAATAAAAAATAAAAAAAGTGTGGTAACTCACTCCCTGCATATAATGGTGAACCTTGGAAAAACCATAAATGCTATAAGAACTCCTTTTTTTTTTCCCCCAACTAGTTAAAAACAAAATTTGATGTAGAGCTACAATTTTTTACACAAGATAAAACATACAATTTTATTTACTTGTCATTGCATTAATGTGTTGTTGTATTTACAAGCTTGTGAGAGCATAGACCAACAGCAATTAATCTCTGAATCCAAAAATATGTATTTTAGATGTTAAAGGAGTATATCAAATTTCATTCAACTTTATTCCATTTTTGATTGTGTTTAAATACATGTGAAATGACAAATAGCTATGCCCTAGATAGATCTGGTATACATCTTATTTTTAATTAAGAAATCTGTATGCCAAATATTATCAATCTAGCTTTTAATTATTGAGTTCATTCATAATTAGTAAACCTAATAATGGGTTCTGTTCAAAATTTGATAAAAACCTACAAATTCTGAGTAAAAGCTACAAATCAAATTTCCATTGTCATGCTCAAAGTCCTTTTGTGATAATGCATTCATAGCCAGATGCACATAATTTCAAAACTTTATTTTTCAAATTTGGAGAACCTGAAATGTGGGAATTCATTAAAATCGCAAGTTTGAATTTTTTATGATTGCAGTACTTTCTTTTTGTATTTGATAAAGTTAATATATATATATATTAATTTGTTATAAAATTATCTCAATGATAAATTTTGAAAATTAATGTTATACTAAAAACTTTTTTATAACAGAGCTGTATATATACTTATTAAATAATACATATAATTACATTAGAATAGAAATAACTTGGACATTTTTAAAAAACCTACTGTTTTGTACAGATACTTGTTTCATGTCCTTGGAAAGGAGGTTTAAAATCTGTTCAACAAAGTGTGAAGTGAATAGCTAAATGAATAGAGAATTTATAACATTGGAAAAGGAAGGGCTTCACAGCATTTTTATGCCTAACACATGATACCATAAGCTGATATCATTTCTGATAGAAAACTTTTAAACCTTACAATTTTGAAATGGTTGGATTAAAACAATAAAAATTAATACCATTAGAATCCTTATGTAGTTTTGAAATTCAAGAGTGTCTCGCAACAAAAATGACTTTTATGAGAAAGGTATGAACATGAATTATTAAGTTGTATCATTTTGCTAAAAAGCTTTTAAAGCAGACTATATGAAGAATAATGGCAGAATAAATTATATGCTTTATTCATTATTCCCTTCTTTATAGCAACAATTAAATATGTTGAATATTTTTTGGTGTAAGTGTGAAGAAAATTATTTACATTTAAATGGTTATTCTGTTATTAGCACTAATGATACATTTGACTTTAAGGACAAAATTCAGTCATATGTTTGAATAATTTCAAAAATAAAAATCAAATTTGGCGCCGTACCATAAACTTTACTTTGGCCAAAATCTCTTATAATAGTGTTACCTAATTTCCGATCTCTAACAGAGATACTAAAGCATTTATTAATGCTTCTTTGTTCATATATATAGTCTATGACAAATTAGAAGGGAGGGAGAATAAATAAGATGCACCTTCAAGTTTATTGGTGTATTTTAATTGATTTACACAAGAATTATACTTAAAATAAATAAAAATCTAATAAATTAATTTATCTGTTACTCCATTAATTTTATGTCTGAAGATATTTTCATCAACATAGAAAACTTCCAACAATCTATATGTTGTATTACTTAAAAAATGTATACATGTTTTAATTTTTTTAATAAGATGCTTGATAGTATTTAAAAAAATTATATTTTTAATGCATTGATATAGTAATACTGAATTGCAACAGTCAAATTTCGAGCGAATTATAACTAAAAAACATAAATAACAAATAATAACTAAATAAAAAATGTATACTATAATCAAATAAAGTTTAAGTTCATTATTTTAGTCATTTATACATTTATAAATAAAGAAGGTTTTGTCATTTTCAAGCAGAAGCAACCTCAACAGTAAATCCAACCCATTCTCCAGCTGAATTTCCAGATGTTTCATTATTCAGTGTCTCTGGCTTTGGTTTTATATAATCCTGCACTTTATTGGGTTGATGGGGAGCATGAATCTGTTTGTGTCTTTTCAACTGACTTTTTAGGGTAAAGCTTCTTTTGCACAACTCGCATACAAAAGGTTTCCTTCCTGTATGAATGGAATAATGTTGTTGTAATGTACCTCGAGTTTTAAACCCTTTAAGGCATACAAAACACTTGAAAGGACGTTCATTTCCATGACTTAAATAATGTTTCTGAAGATGTGTTTTTAAAGGAAAAGATTTCTGGCAATATTCACAGTTATATGGCTTTTCACCGGTATGAAGTAAAAGATGCTGTCTTAAATAAGCCTTAGTGGTAAATCGTTTGTGACACGTTTCGCAACTGAAAAGTTCTTTCTCCTTTGAGTGAATTCTAGAATGCTTATGCATTTCAGCTTTTGTTTTGAATCCTTTATTGCATACATCACAAATATGATTTTTTTCCCCATTGTGTACCAAATAATGCTGTGTGAGATCACCTTTTGTTTTGAATCCTTTAGTACATATATCACAGATATGTGGTTTTAGAGTAGTATGTGTACGTTGGTGTTGGTTTAGAGTATTTTTCTTCCGAAAAGATTTTTGACAAATGTTGCAAACATAAGGCCTTTCACCGGTGTGCAAGGTAAAATGTTGCTGCAGGTTCAGTCGCGTCAGGAAACGTTTGTTGCACACGTTACATGAATATGGCTGGTCTCCTGTATGTAACATATAATGAAGTTGCAAATAATCTTTTTTCTTGAAACTTTTGCCACAGAATTTGCATGCAAATGGCTTAATTCCAGTATGGTGAACATAGTGTTGTTTGAGATGATATTTCGTTTTAAATCTTTTGTCACACATATCACAAGGATAAGGAGTATCTATATCATGAATCATATAATGTTCAATCAAAGAAGCTTCGTTTTCAAACCCCTGACAACAAACTTCACACTCAAAAACTCCGTCTTCTAATATAGGAGCCGAGTTTTCTAGATCATTTGCGGTATAGTCAGTTTTAACATTTTCCAAGACAACCTCGTTTGCATGTGTTTCTAAATGATCTTCTAAATGAATATATTGGGTAAATGCTCTTTTACATAAATGACAGACAAATGGTACTACTGTTATACGAGTAATATTATCTTCCGATTCTGTTTTAATAACAACATTATTATTCGGAGTAAAAGAATCGTGTGAAAAAGCAAACATATTTGATCACTAAAATTCTTAAATAAATTATAATATTGCACTAATCATTTTGCCTTTTAATTTCCACCACTCTGAAAATAAATGCTTAAGTTCATTACAGCTACACCTGAATTCAATTTCAGAACGCATGAAAACGATACACGATATCAAAACAAAAAAAAAGTACTGCAAGTGAAGGAAAAAAATGCGGAAAACTAGAATCTTTTTAAGATGGCAACGATACATCTACCTAAAATACACACACCTTTGTAATTTTATTAGCGCTATCTCCTATGTTTTTTTTAATTCTACGCCTATTTTTGAAAATCCATATCATGTATCATATGATCGTTATATAATAAAAATTGTGCACAAATCAAACAAGAATTGATTCCCCTAACTGTCTCACACACTCTCTAATAAACCTAGCTTTATTAGAGAGTATAGATTTAGTAAGTCTTTCTCTAAGGTAATAGCTATTACTTCACAGAAAGACTTACATTACATTTACATACAATAGCTAGGAAATATTAACGTCTTGGATTTAGCATCTTTATCTAAGATGCTAAAGAAGCTATGCTAAGATTAGAACTAAATCTGTTGTATATCTCCTTGGCTCGCTATTTGGCGGTTAATAGATGCGATAAATAGATGCCAAAATATATTTTAATACTTTAAATGATTATATTATGCCTCTAACCCTCGCAAGCAACATGCCGAAATTTTATCGCAATCGAAAGAGCGGTACGGCAGCGCATAAAAGTCATACAGACAAACGTTCATTTTTGTTTATATAGATATATACATAGAGATTACATATATAGAGAGAGATTGCTTCGTGACATCAGCATATGCTGCTGTTCCATAAATTATGAAATATTTTACAGATGATTTTCTGACCTCAAATGGGTCAAAAAGGAATTTCTTTTCATTTTCGTGCACACTCTATTCCGATATACCTGAAACACGATAAAGTTTCTACTCAGAAACTGTTTCTGAGAGCACTATCTTTTAAGCATAACTTTAATTGTACCCATATATTATTAAAACATTCACTACACCGTTATATATTAGTGAATAGACGACAATGCATTTAATATAGTTAGCTGTTCCAAGGTAAAAGTGTGGCGAGTTGTATTGTGGTGTCGCGCCAATGAGAAGATTGAATTTTTTGTTGATTACAATACCTTCAGTATACGAGAAAATAAAAATGTCTGCCTATTTGCCTGTAACAAAGAGCAGTTGAGCAAAATCTGTTAAGAGAAAGTCTTTTCTGACCTCAGAAAACTACAAAATGGATAGAGCTAAATGGATAAAATTTGGTGTACAAATTTAACATCTACAGTGTAGACACCTGCAAAATTTTGAGCCACATCAAACTATGGGTCGACACTCTGTCGGCATGTACTTTCAGAAATAAGTAAAAGCGATAGATAAAAACTCCACTGACTTAAACATATCAAATGTAGTATCATAATTTCTGACTACAAGTGAAGTTTTCTGCCGAATATTTGTTCCAATCAGTCGAAAAAATGTGTTTAAAACATCAGTGGATTCAATTCATGTGAAGGGTAAAATCCTATTTTAGCCCACCTCTGGCGACTTTTTCAAACTCTCGCCAATTTTTCAAAATTACGCCAAATCGAAAGTAATCGAAAGTACCAATAAGATTAAATAGTTTTCTAATGGAGTTTAAATCAACCAATGAGGTTCCTTAGGGTTGCCGCATTTCTCTTCAAATGTTGTCAGGGTTGCCATTTTAAAATGGCAACCCGCCATAATTTGGCGAGTTTTTAAATTGGCGTCAGAGGTGGGCTAAAATAGGATCGACCCCATGTGAAGTAAAGTGTGTCATGTACTTCTGTGCACGACATTTAAATCTTCATCTGCAACGCTTTAGTAGATGATCATTTTACATTTCCGTCTCCAACTATGGAAGGAGACGGAAACTTTGAGTTTTCTAGCTCGATCCGAAATTCTAGCAGTAACAGTCATGATGCTAAATTAAGCATTTTTAAGTATAGATGTAATCGACTACTGGAACTCGATGAGAAAGTAAATGAATTCCAACTAAAAATGTATGCATGGGAAGAAAGTACACCCGAACAGAAACAAGAATTCGTAAGTCGCCTGAAAGGTATGGGAATAGATAAGGGCGATTTGGATGGTTGCATTTTTCCTGACTGCACTCTCCACATGGACTACAAAGGTGACATCTGTAAATTTTTGCTGGAAAGATAGAGGCAAATCAAACAATTAGATGAAAATATGCTCACCATCAAAAACGCAACATCGCAGATGGAGGCAAACAATCAGGCACATACCACTCGGTACTTTGACGAACTTTATAGAATTAAAGAACTCCAGGCTGAAATGGAAAACATTCTTGAAGACCTCTTAATAACTAACCCGGGTAACGCTTCAAACTGCCAAACACATAATACCCAATCTGTTATCATGATGGAAATTGAAAGTACACCTGAAGTTACCCCGAAAATGAAAAGGAAAAATGGTAATGAAGAATTCCAACAAGTATCCCCAAGGAAATCTGCAAAAAAAAAAAAAAAAAACTACGTATACAGAAATAAAAAATCCAGTCCCCACAGACAACAAATGTGATGTTCTACAACAAACTGAAAAAGACGATAACATAACATTTCCTGGAATCAATTTAAGCTCCGTGACCACTACAACGTAACCTTGCAACAACTTTACAAAACTTTTCCAGACACAGAAAATCGTTTCATTAAAAATACCGTAGACGTACAACCAGCTTCCGAAGAACAAAGAACGGAAATCATCAAATTCCTGGATTCTAACAAAGACGAGTATGTCCTATCTAAAAGTCCTGAAGCAAGACCACTTGAAGTTATTAAAAATGACCGCCTTAGTAATGCAGATAAAGAAGATATTAGGATTGTTCTAAATGAGAAAAACTATAACATCTCAAGAAATTCCCTACTAAGAAAATACAGAGAAATGACACTTCATCCTATTTTCCTCCTGGAAGTCAAGAAAGAATAAAACGCCAAAGACATTTATAATGAAAAAAGTTTGATGCACCTCAGAATTAAAGTGGAAACATACAGAAAGAATCTTGCAGCCACAATATGCTTTAACTATTCTGGATTTTTCCATTCCGCCAGAAACTGCAGAATGACTCCAAATTGCATCAAATGGGTGGGTGGGGGGGTTCCCAACTGACTACAGATTGCTCAGTTAAAGAAAAAAATCCGGATCCAATCTGTATAACATGCCATGAAACTGAGGATATTTACTTTATCGTAGATGGTCGCCAAGTAGTAAACAAAAATGGCGCGATTACTAGTAGTGAAGACCAGATAAGAAAAGTCACAAACAATCAGAGAGTAAAAGGAAGGGTTATAGAGTACTCCTCTGCGAATGGGTGGAGTTAAAGGAGCATTGGGAAGAAAGAGCAAATTATTTTTCCAATTTAGGTCTAAAATTCTGTTTTTACACAGTTTTTTTCTAAACATTTTTTAATATGCGGAAAGAAGACCAAACGGATGTTTCATATTAGCTACTTTTATTTTATTTATGATAGATTTTATTTCTAAAATTGTTTAAAGGGTACAATTGAAATTATGTGATATTTTAATAAATATTTTAAAAATACCTGGAGAAGTCCGAGAAAAAAATTCCTTAAGCAGAAACCTGTGTTTTTATTTCTTCTACCAATTGCAGTTGATTTCATAAAAAAGAAACCACAATAGCTAACGGGAAAAAGAGCGAAGTATTTTCTCCATAGGATAACATTACGCTTGATGGATGGATGTGTCAATTTTCAGGCCCAAGACCCTTTTCTAGGATATGCTGCACCGAAAACATGGTTCACTTGTTAATTTTTCCCATTTTGCATGAAATTCCTCGTAAAAAACTGGTGAAACAGGAAGTAAAAGTAAGAGTAAATTTAAATTTCCGTAAAAATTCCGATTTTTTTTTCATGAACGGGAATAAATTCATGTGAGGTCTTTCGCCAAGAATGAAAGACAAGTCAAAATCAGATAAATTTAAAAAGTTGATGCGATCTCTGTAAAAATTAAAACATGGCGTATAATCAGAACAACACTGCATGAGCCGCAAACAGGTAGAGATTCTCCAAACAGTAAGTGTCTGTGTGTCATACGTGAATGGCCGATACGCAGTCGAGTCAGAATTACATCAAATTTTCGGTTTAACGATGATGTCCAAGGCGTAATGTATGGTTTTACATCATGGAGTTTATTATTCACTTCTTGATTCCAGTCATTTTGCAAAATCTTTAGCATCCATTTACGTACTGTCCTACCGTCACAAGAAGACCCCCGTGATCATGGTTGCCGTAAATAGATGAGTCAAAGAGGGAAGTAGGCATTAAAGTAGTCCACAGCATTTGGCTAACTAAGCGCGCTTCATTAGGCGAAAAATTATTTTCGCTTGTGTTTACACAGATGTATTTATATGACAAATAAAATTAAATTGTAGATAAATTGCTTGTTATTTAAGCTTTAAAATAATATCTTGCATAAGAAAGCCTTCAACGATATTTGTTCAACTGCTTTTATATTAATTTTATTAATACTTGAGACTGCCACTAAATAAATAAAAACCATTGCATAATAACAAAATAATTTGATATTTTCTGGAAAGTTTGGGTTTTTAAGAGTAGAAAGCTGACGTTTTAAAACTAAATCCTCCCCCCCCCCCTCCGTCTTACACTAGAATTTATGAGTTTTGAATAAGGTGAAAACGATAGTTTCAAATAAATGCATATTGTTAAACTGATATGCATGTTGAAGAGAATAAATTTAATTACTAATTTTTGCAAATGTATAAGAATGAATTGTTTATTATTTAAATAAAGTATATGTGCATTATTCTCTTTATTTTTTCATTTTGATATTTTTGTAACATTGTCTTCACAGTTTGATTTTTAAACTAAGAAAACTTGTATCTTTTGCTTTATTTCATTTCTATTAAAAAATAAACATTAAATATTTTAAATGCTTTTTCAGTGACAAATAATAGCCTAATATTTATCTATTGCAAATTTATGAAATTAGCTGAGTCAAAATTGTATAGTTAGAATTCATCTTTTTTATTTTCTTATATTCAAAGAGCAATCATTAAAAAAAATTTAATCTTGAGGTTTTGGTGAATCTCCACATTCTGGTACCAGAAAATGCATTTTTCAAATTATGTCTATCTATGAAAACAGTTATTCAAAAGTTGACATTTATAGAAATAAGATTTGGTCTGGAAGGCAATACAAAAATTGTAATTTCCTTTTTTAAAAAAAAAAAAAAAAATATTTTAATTTTTATTTAAAGTGACATTTTCAAGGAATTGAGTTCAGTATCTTAAGAATCACCAGAACAATCTTAACTGGTCTTAAAAATCATTTGACATGTGCATAATCGTTAGTGTTTAGAAACTAGTTGAAATTTTGTCATAGCAATGCATTTGTAAAATAATAATAAAGGAAGATAGAACTTATAAAAATCACAAATTTTAACCTGCACTTGGTTATAGGGAAAAATAGAGGATTGCAGTAACTTAATCACTCCATAATGCTGCTGTTTTGTGTTCAATATATTTCTTTTAGTCTGGGATTGATGAATTTTTAACAAAATACCTATTTTAATCAAAATAAAATAAATTGGAGGTGCCTAACCAATGATGTAGGATAGGAAAATACTCAGGGGCATGTACATAAAGCCAGATTATTTAATAAAATAAAGTTGATGAACAATGAAATATCTGCAGAGTTATAAATATCTTACAAAAAGCATTTTACAGAATAATGTGTTTATGTTTATTTATAGTTCATTAGGTTTTAATTTGAACTGTGAAAATATAATTAAAAATTGTTTCCCACTAAAATAACAAATGAGTTTTATTTATATTTTAACTAAGGTATTTAAATTAACTTTAAGAGACAAAAATATAATAACAAAAAAGTGCAGCAATCATGATCCAAAAGAATGCTGTCTATCAAAGAAACTGTATGAAAGGGAATGTGTGTTGATTACGTATAACCATTTCAGCTATTAAGTAATTCACAATCTTTGCTGTTGAAATCTTGTTATGAAAATAAGTTTTCTTTGAATTCACAATATAAATCAATATTACTTTTAGAATAATTAACATTAAAAAAGTTAGGGTAATGTTTGGTAGTGTGAAGAGTTTTTCACCAGCTTATGCTCCAGAAACAAATTTCATAGCTTGTGGCAGATTATAATATATTTTTATTCTCAATCATCACAGAAATTTCTTTTTTAAAAAAATCTGATAATTTGATTTCTTAATCCAAAAGGAATAAACACTTGTATCACACTTAAGTTTCAACTCTTAGATCTTTACCATTTCAAAACCCACAACAGGATACAAAAAATTATGTTAAAAAAGGGTTAATATTTTTAGACCGTATATCTTAAGATGGATTCATGGGATAATATTATATTTTAGTTTTTTCAGAATTATGTTTTGATTGTTATAGAATTGAAATGACTCTCATTACTAGTTTTCTTTTTATTATTGTAATTCTTAATATGCATACATATTTATATTAAATGAAAATATCATAAATCCCATCAATGCCTGCATTTTATATGAGTTAAAAATAAATACTGCACATACCCATATTAAAATAAAAAGTATTAAATATGCAATTTAGTGATTAATTATATGTTAGGTGGTATTTATTTAAAATTTTATATATATATATACTTTATTTATAGAACAAATAAAGCCTTTGCTGAATAAAAAACAATATAATTTTATTTTTAATTAAAGTCATTTATAACCGACACCATTTGTTAAGTAAAAACAAATAGCCCTAATAAATCAACCTTACAAATGTCACACCAAGTATTCTAATAATTTAAAATACCACAATTCATGATTCCCATTCATTGTGTTATAATAATATTTTGAAATAAACACTTATATATATATATATTTCTTTTTTTTAAAAAGTGAGGAAGAGGCAGATGGAGAATGTTTTTTAAAATCTATAGCAGTAAGCTTTTTAGCCAAAAATGCAGTAATTTGCCAAGATAAGTAAAATCTATGCATTTAAATCATGTGAAATAACCAATAAGTGTTAAGATTGACACGTCTCAACTTCAGATGTAGGCGCCAGCGCTAAGGAATGTTCTGTTGGGTTGCCATAATGGCAATAAACTCGGGAGGCACACTGTTTCAACTCACCCATTCTTTTATTAGTAACTAGCCGCTGCCTTTGGCGACCAGCTGGTTCGCCATAAGTAATGCTTTCTAAAATTTCCAATTACATCATACATTTTTTAGCCAAAATTTAAGAAATAGTTTAAGTTAAAAGAGTCAGTTATTAGTAGTTAAAGAGTCGGTAACTTGATTCGGAAAAACTTTTTGAGTTTAATGCTCTAATAATTTATCAATTATGCTTCCAAAATATTAAAAAAGTTTTTTCTGTGATATTGCCAAAATGTTAAATATATTTTTTAAAGAAAGCGAAAAAAATATTGAATTAATGATACAGATATTGCAAACGATTATAGAAATATGCCATTAAGTCGGGATTTCAATGCATATCCTATCTAAATTCAATCATGTTTACTGTAAATAAATATAATTTATGGAATTAATGATATAAATATTGCAAACGATTTCTTGGAATAATTTACCTTGCATTTATTTTTATAGAAGATATCACATTTTATATTTATGTTATTTTATCCAGTTACGTGCTGAAAGTTGTATTTCTTTAGATTTGATTTTCGATGACAGTTGTTGTTTTTTTATTTGAACTTCCGGCATTCTTTTATTTTATCTAGTCACGTGCTAAAAAAACATGGTTAAAATATTTCTTTAAAAATTCGTTAAAAATAGAAGCTTGAGTTATATATTAAAACACTGATACCATTAGAAAGCTAATTTTTTAATCTTTAAATTGATGTTAAAATCATTCTTGTCCGATTATAATTTCAGAAGTTATAGCGGAAAATCGTCGAAATTTCGCTTAAATTTTAATTAATTCAAATTCTAATTAAAAATTCGTAAAAAGGGCTCCGAGGTGCACATTCCCGACCTCCAAGGTATACATGTACCAAATTTGGTAGCTGTAGGTCCAACAGTCTGGCCTGTAGAGCGCCAACACACACGCATTGAGCTTTATTATAAGTATAGATAAGCATTTCAACTGTAGTTAAAGAAATACTATTACATACTCCATATTTACATAGCTAAATGTAACAATGAATATTCTTAAACTGACTTCAATTTCATAATTATTTTCAATAAAACAAGTTTTTGTATTCACTAGCTATACTCAATAGAAAAGTGTATGTTTTTAGAAAAGTTTGGATTGTGTAATATGCATGAAAGGAATACAAAATTAGCATAAATAATAGTAAATAAATTTATTGAAAATGAGCTGAATAACAATGAATGATTCACAAACATGATCTAAATATCTAACTTAATAAGTATTAAATAATAATACAAGTATAAATACTGTCTGGAGTAAAATAAAGTAATAAATGAAAAGAATTTGACATGAAAAAAAATTAAGATTACCAGATTCAGTACTTTGAATACAAGAGAAAGAAATAATCAGAAATTGCCAATTACATAAATCAATGGATACAAAACATTAAATGGAAATTAATCTTAGAGTGCAGAAATTCTTTGTGGCCAAAATAAAAATAAAATAAGCATCTATAACTATCAAAATAAAATGTTCAGAAAACATGATTAAACTCTTTTTTAAATATTAAATTTAAAAAAAAATTAATTATTAATACAAGTCTTATTTAATACAATTTTTAATTCATACATAAGAAAATATATAAAATAACCTTGTTAAACATTTTGTAATTTTTGCTGCTGAATTTCAAGTTTATTTTTACTTATAATGACAGAGTTTAAATGAAAGCTTAAAATATGTTTAAACTAATATAAATAACAATAAATGTTACAAAATGAAAAATATTGGAAACTATTTCTATGATTTAGAGTTTTATAATCAAGAAATATGGTTAATTTTAAATCAAATGCATTATTTTTTATCAGTAACTAAAAATAATCAAAACAACAAAAATATTTACACATAATTAATATGAAATTTCACAGAATTATCATATTTTTAATACTTATGTATTTTTAAATTAGTATTCTGAATTAACAAACTCATTTTGTGTGTGCAGTTATAAATTTATCCTTTTCATAATAATGTTTCTTCCACAAGTGTCGTGACAGTAGAGAATTAGTAAGAAATACTGCATTGCAAATCTCACAAACATGAGATTTTTTACCATCATGCTTCAACATATGTAATTTAAACCGAGTTTGAGACAAGAAACTAAGATCACACTTGTCACATTTATAAGGCTTATTATTTTTATGCTGCATGAAATGATCAACTAATTTTTGACGATTAAGGAATTCTTCATTACAAATTTCACAGATAGTACGATGTTCTGGCAAGTGGTCTAGGCTATGGCGTTTAAAAAGTCGTTCGTTACTAAAATGTCGATCACATACCAAACAAACATATGCACCACCATGATTCATTAAATGCGCAGTCAAACTTTTTTGGCTTTTGAAAGTTTTATTACAAGAATTGCAAGCAAAAGGTCTAATGTTAATATGGACCTGATAATGCCTTTGCAAATCAATCTTATGGTGAAATTTTTCATTGCATATTTCACATTCAAATGATTTGGTGCCAATATGAGTTTGCCTATGAATTATCAGATTATTCTTTGAACTGAAGTATTTGTTACATTCTTTACACTGAAAATTTTTTCCGAAATGCTGTCTATGATGAGTTCGCATTTCTGCCTCATTGGGAAACGGTTTATCACAAATGTTGCAAACATAAATATCAGAAACCAATAACAGGTGAAGTTGCTGATGCGCACCAAATTCTAATGAACTTGAAAATGTTTCGTTACAAGTGAAACACGTTATTTCCTCATGTTGACAGCAATGTTCAGCTTGATCAGTAATAGTTGAAAATGATTCCTCACAAGCTTCGCATCTGAAACGACCCTCCAAGACATGAGAGGCAGTATGATTATGAAAAAAGCTTTTGCAAGTAAACTCTTTAAGACAGACAAAACACACATACGATTTTTGAGACTCGGATTGGGATAAAATTAATTCAGCAGTTTTGACATTATCCGTATCACTAGTAACATGATTTAACAATTCACCTTCCATAATAAATAATTTTCTCTTCGTATCACGTTTGACTTATAATGAATCTATAATGAGTACGCAATATAAAATTAAAATTGAGGAAATGATTTTCTAAAAGTAATCTATCTTACCACCTTGCAGCAATAATAAAACAGAAGTTAAGTTTTTGTTTTGATTGTCTTTCTATTGGATTGCCATGGATATTTACAAATATTTAAAGAAAAATGTAATTGAATGGCAAAATATTAACGCTTGGCAAATAACACAGCCTATATTCATTTTCAACAGTTTGCAGCCTTCAGTTTTTATCATTAGCGAAAAAAAAGTCAGAATTATTCACTATTGGTTGAGATAAATATTTGATTTCGTTTTGGGAAATAGTTTACTTGCTAAATTACACTTTGTGGTCATTTGGCAAAAAGGCAGTTATGCATACTCATATTAATATAAAATACTCATGCAATATCAGCATTTTTTCTCTTTATCCATGCATACTTCTTCTGTTTTATGATAACAATATCGGAAGAGCAATTATCTAAATTTAGACACTTGTCCTGAAATATGCGCCCTGCATAGTGATTAGAGACAACCGAAAAAAGGCAAACTTCTTATACGGCCAATGCTAGGAAGGCACAAAATAAAGGAATGGAGCTGATGAAAAATATTTTTCTCATACAGAGTCGATTTCTCATACAGAGCGACGTCGTTATCCTCATCAATTTATTTTATCGTTCTGAATGAGACAAGTTTGGCAACATTATGCCATCATGGTAGTCAAAAGAAAATAAGATTGTTTTTGCCTCAATTTATGTGATTGTTTTCTAAAAAATTTCTGATAATTGTCATTTTTGTTTCTTATATTTAAACTGAAATTGATTGCTATAATGTCATGTTATATCATTGTGAACCTCAGTAATTTCTGTTTTAAGAAATACTGATATTTTCATTGAAAATCAATTTTCATATCAGCATTTATTATATATTTTTTTATTTCCCATTTCATTGTTACATGGCTTCTTCACTTTTTCTCCCTATTTCTTTAATATATCAATTTTGAATTTAAAAAAATTCTGTAAAAACATAAACTGTTTCCTCCAACTCCTCTTTATATCCTATTTAATTTCTACATGTATATATATTTATGTGTTTATTAAATTTACTGGATTGTATGCTTTTGTTTTATTTTATGATATTCATTCAATGTGTGGTGACATCTTAATAAGCCAGTAACTGCCACTTAAGGCCTTATCACACGGCAAAATACCGTCAGACTTTCCGTGAGCAAGCTGCCTTTTCTACCCTCAAGAACTGGTCAAGCAAGTTTTTGATGATCGACAACTTTTTCGAACATGTCCGAAATCACTGTCGAAATTTTGGATTCTGACGAAATTCAACCAATCATATGGAACTTCAATAGTGACGTGGTGCGCCAAGAACGCCGCGATATACGCCAAATTCTTTGTAAACAATAATTAGCAAATTCCATCCTTATCAATGTTTTTTTTAATCAAATTCCTCCGTCTTTGGAGTAAAAAGTAGTTTGATTATTTCTGCCACTTTTTACCTCGATTTCAATTAATCAACATCGTGTTTTTAGTGCTCTTAAAATTTAAAAATGGCAAAAAGATGTGTTTGGTCAGCTGAGAAAGAGTCGGCTCTCATTGATCTTGTTCATGAGAAGCCGGCTCTATGGGATCCATATAATATGAAAAAAGCTGTTAAAAAGACTTTGTACGATTTAATACGAATCGAGATGATTCGAAGATGGCCCGAAGATGAGGACCTCTTACCAGCAGGTAGGTGAAATATTCTGTTTCTGGGTATGATGTGATCAAAAAATGTTTTATGTGAATTCATTTTATGATATGTAGAAAGACGGCATTTAATAAATTTTTTAAAATCTTTTTAAATTATGTACAAAAAATTCTTGATAAATTTTTTTGTTTGTATATATAAAACATATTATAAATATTAATATCTTTTACTGAATTATTTTATCGGCTCTATCCCAGCTGAAATAAGAAACACATAAAGAAGTTCATTAATTGTTTTAAATGTTGGGATGCAATTTAATAACTATATTGAGCCATGTATAGGGTATATAATTGTGTTATTCATTAAATTAGACAAGATGGTTAATGTGGCGAGTTAGCTCTTAACTTACGACTTTCTTTTTCATTATTAATTTCCATTTGTGATTGTTTTTCACTTACTTAATTGTGTATTGACATGCAGTATTATTTTCTTACCAGTACAGCCAATATATTCATGAAACTAAAATCAAAATTTTTAACAATTTATTCTATATTCATTTACAAATCAAATTATACAAAATTAAATTTTGTATTGTGTTTTTTTTTTGTTTTTGTATTACTGATATTTTCTACGTTAAGTGACATTATTATAATGAATTCACTCACATATTTATATAATGAAGTATATGTATTTAATACTAAATTCTTTTTTGTTCCAGAAATACTTCGTAAGAAATTCTGCTAGATATTGCATCAAAATGGGTGCATTATCAAAGACTCCTGTTCCTGCGAGACACCATCAAAGCTGGCTCGTCCGAATCCAATTTGAATGAGTCCTTCACAAATGAAATTGGATGTTTTGAACTAATTGTATATTTTACAAAAATGTTTTTAATTCTTATATCATGCTTTTATTTAGTTGGTTGGTTGGTTAGTTGGTTATAACATATGTTATTAGTTATATTTATATTATTTTTATTAGCTATGAATAACTTATATGTATATTTAGTTATAATTAGGCTTAATCATTTACTTTACATTTTTAAAACTGAATGATAAAAAAGCTGGCAAAGAGCTGAGTAGAAATAAAATGTATAACTAAATAACACCTAATGTAATTGAATTTTATTAAATACATCATTGGTGATCATATCATTAATTCACCATATACCATTCATTCAATCATTATTTGAGAAGGGTCTCTTGAAGGAGCTGTGTAGTACTTTTATTCTTAGTATGGACATTTTTATGCCTATTTAAATGTATTCTTTGATTAATACTTCAATGCATAGTGAAAATATTATTCTTTATAGATTTCTGTGAAAGAGGAAAACTTCCAGATTGATGAAAGCTTCTGGCCGGAGGATGTGGAGTGCATTCCAGAGGCTCCCTTAAGCACACAACTGAAAAGGTCTGCAACACCAGGAACTTCTAATCAAGGTCCTCCTCCCAAAAGACGCCGCCAGACTAATGTGGGGAAAGAGGTATTGAAAATGGCGTCGGTGGAATTGAAAAAAAAAAAAAGTGAAGCTTCAGAATCTGTTTCCCTTATTGTGGGACAACTTGTTGTCTGCACTTTAAAAAAACTGGCACCATTGTATGGGGAACAGTTCATACGAAGAATATTCGAACATGTTATGGAATTTGGAGAACTCCAACCTGATATTTATTCATAAATAAAAAAATCATTGCTGTGAATTGTTTTCTTTTTGTGAATTTATTTGATCATATCGAATCTTTGGATTATTGTAATTTCTTAAATAGTTCATTAAAAGCTTCTATATAATTTTAAAATTTAGTTAATGTTAATAAGGATTAATTCTGTTTTCTAACCTTAAATTGATGATCATATAGTATAAAAAAATTAAATCACCTTTCATATGATTAGCAATACAATTTAGGCTTCTTTTTCAATATTTTTTCTTTTAAAATTAACAAATAACTAGTTAATGTGGGATTATGCATCCTTAATAGATATATATTTTATTTTACACTTTTCTAAATAATAAACACTTTTAAGGCACTTAAAAATGATGTTCAAATTTAAGCACTTTGCATGATGCTATGCACCCGGTTAAGCTTAAATAAGGAAACACACACGAAATTCTTTCAATATGCTTTTGTTTTAAATTTAATGTCAATAAGATAGTATTTTATAAATTCAATTAATTAATCCTAACACAAATACAATATAAAATGTTTTTGCTTGTTAAAGATTAACAACAAAAATATTTAACATAGCAAAAGAAAAGTAATGAAATTTTTAATAACCATTACAACCAGTTGAATAGGACAATAAATGGCACTATTAGGAAAAAAAAAGACATTCAAAGGAAACTCATTTTTAAATTTGATAAATGTACAACTTGTCTCATTTTACAATCCATTTTATATTCATTATATTAAAAACTCTATAAAAATTAAATTTGAAGCAGAACTTACAATTAATTCAATAGATTTTTAGCTGAAAATAAATGTCAATAGAAGTAGGAATTTCTGAATGCAATGGAATTTCATTACACGAACTTAATAATATAGCTGCAAGTTCCAAAAGAGCATTCTTCAAATTTTCACAGTAATTGAATTTTACTTTTTATATAAAACTTTAGTTAGTGTTTTCAATGTAATGATTGTTTTTAAATCAGTTTAATACTGTTTTATTTTTTTCCATACCATTTAGACAAATGGCTATGGCAGTGTTTTTTAAAAATTACTTGTTTTCTTGTATATATTATTTAAATGTTGAATTTTACGAATATATTTTCTTTTAAATAATTATTACTCTGAAATAAGTCAACAATTTAAAGCTTAATAATAAAATTATTATACTTTTCTTATATAATTATTATTAATATTGTGACTGAAGTTTTTTCAATTTGTATATATAGAATAAATTATAACTATTTCAAATTATATAAAAGAGATAGATACCATTTTAAAAATCTATACGATTTATATATCAATTATTTCATTTTAACTTGTAGAAATCATTAAAAAACAAGGAAGCAAAATCACATCTTTATAATTATTATTTACACATTACAAAAAAATATAGATAAAATACATATAAATAATTCGAAAAAATATGATCGAATGGATGTTTCAATGCAATCACCTATTAAAAATAACTCAAAAATTATTTATTATTCTAGACATTTGGAAATAATGTAAACATAGCATAATAATGGCAAAGTAAATGATGAAATCAATTTTATTCAACAGAAATATATGCTAAAGAGTTTTTAATCTATACTTATAATAAAGCTCAATGTGTGTGTGTTGGCGCTCTACAGGCCAGACCGTGTTTCATTGATATCCATTTTGCACGGAACATCCACGAGTTATGAAATGAAAAACTGCTAACATTCACTTAATGGAAGCAATGAATAGAGAGCGATAAATACGCCAACTTGTTCACCTGCTTTTCTAGGTTTACCAGACAGCAAATGCTCAAGTGACATCACTTTCGTCAGAGAAAGTGACAATGTATTTGACCGTGTGATAAGGCCTTTAGAGATGCATAATCCACGGTTTTTTCAATAACAAATAATTTTGCTATTGTTATTTTTAAATATCTGTTCCAAATATCTGTTATTTCAATCATATTATTAATTAAAAATTATTAATTAATATTGAATATTAAATTTATTAATTTTAATTAAAACTTAATTAACTAATTTAAGTAATGTGTGATTGAATTAATTTATCTATTTCAGCTTACTATTTTAATTCGGTTTTTTCATAACTTTATACTTAATTTGTTTATTGAAGTAAACCATTTTCTAAAAAGGTTGAATTCAAAATATATGTCATTTCTTTAAAATGTTTACTATAGTTCAATATTTCACCAATAGATGGCTCGAGCAGTGACCACAATAAACGCAATCACAACATTACGTCACAAGCAGTTAAAAATTATCTATAGTGCATTGCAAAATGAGTCAAGGTCAATATTGTTACTACGCCCTTTCCTGTGAATCACAGGAAAGGGTGAAATCACCTTTCTGATAAATTTCAGTGATATGCAATTCAACGATCCGATAATTCCAAGAATATCGGGTCCGTTCACTTGTAAGTCCACTCTCAGATTTCTGTTTTTCCCTTTAAGCGTTAAGGGAAGGAGCCCTCAAAGATTACAACCCCCGATGGTTCAAAGACACAAAAGAAAACTGTTTTGTGTTTCTGGGATTTTCTACCCACCTCCTGGAGGGTCAGGATCAGTCGATACTCCTTTTCTTTAGCCGAATTCCAACAATCGAAGAATCTTCAGGGTAGTTACGCGTCCCCCCCCCCTGACCTCTCTTGCGGTTTTCAGAGATGTCGTCTCAGTTTTGATAGTGCAATGTCATTTTCAAGGAGTAAACATTTGCGGTTTTCGTTGACAGTAATCTGAGATTCTTTTTATTCCCTTTCACTTACAGCATATTTTTCTATACCCGACTTGATGAGTAAAATATTTTTTTTGATACATTTTTCAGTATTTTAATGAAACTTGAAATTCAATTTATTTGAATTTATGCAGTTTTGATAATTCTATCTCATTTCTGCTTTTTTATTACGAAGAATTATCAGCTTTTGTTATGAGATTTCATGGTATATTAACCTGAAAGTGATTAATTTTATGTTCATAAAGTAAAAGGACAATTTTCTTGAAGTGATTATTTCCCACTCGTTGCATCACCAAGAGGTCTTATATTCTTTTCCGTTAAATATATTTTGAAAAAAAAAAATTACCGTGTAAATATTTCGCATACAAAATAATACTTTTATGGATGTAATCTTAGTAAAAGAATTTTATTTCTTTAATACAATTAGAAAGAATCATTAGATGAATGGATTATCCCAAGAATAACTAATTTCATATTCCTTTTAAGGGCTTTTTTAAATTCTTTGTGAATTATTTTGAAAAAAAAAATTCTAAAATGCTTGTTTTAAATCTAATTTCTTAGGATGGATGACATAATATAACTATGCATTGTTCTGAAATGAAATTTCTTTTACAATTGAATTTCTCCATTTCCTACATTGTTTAACATTTGCTGTATTGTTTACTTCTTTGAAGAGTCACATATTGGACAAGATATTGCTTTCCTCTTCTGCAGATTTCCCTCCCGGTAGGAACACTTATTAATTCCCAGCCACTCGAAAGCAATGTCAGTGTTGCTTCTCGCGTCGAATTTTCGATTTGTGCGAAAAATGGACCTTTCGTTTGAATTTTCTCTTTTTTTCGAATTAAAGTCTTTCTTTCTTTTATTATTCTTTTTTCGGATTAGAGTTTAGCTTAAAACAACAGATTACTATCATAAGAAAGTTGGGGAGAAAAGAATGGGGGGATGACGTTGTAAGTGAGGAAGATAAGATAACGAAATTGTTTAGAAACCCATTCTTCCCTAGGTGATTAACCCCCCACAGCTGGGAAGGAAGGAAAGTGAAAAAAGCCCATTTCTTTTTTTAAAGTACTTTTTTTTAAGTAATCTTTTGTGGAATAGAGATAAATTTTAGAAAAGCCATACTCAGATTATTTAACCACCCAGAGGTATATATAATTTTTCTTGATACGGTTCGGGTTGTTAATAAGTGCGGCCCATCTCGGGAATTTTTTAAAAAAACTATTTAAGCGAATTAAAGCATTGTTATGATATTGGATTCTAAAAATTATTCCCCGAAATTAGGGGTAAATATTTAATTCTTGAAACAAATAACCAAACAAAAGATGTGTATGTAATTGTATAATTTTTATATGGGGTGATATTATGTTTTGCTCTACTATTAAAAACTTCAATCAGTTGTCTTATGTGTCTGTGTGTGCATTTTTAAGAATAAATAGAGCTGATTTAATTTCATAGTACCGAAAAAATTGCATTATTAGAATATTTTATAACCGTTAATGAATAAAAATCTTAATTATTTGTTCTGCATTTTTATTAATTTTTACTAACCACATTGTTTTATAATATTTACTAAAATGCTGCGAATAGTATGTTTGCTTCTTCATTAAAATAAGACCTTATTAAATATTAAAATTTTTTTTCATTAATAACCTTATTCTACAAGTTTATTGTAGAAGCGCTTAGGAGTTTAGCTTTTTTCACAATTTTTCCATAGGTTAAATTCCCAGTTTTAATGTGTAGACATTTGCTTTAAGTAATCTTTCTAGTGTGATTTAAAGCATTTGAAAACATTTCCGGAACTTCTAGAATATATGCAATGGCATCATATTACAAGCAACAAATACTATTATTAATAAGTATCTATCTATCATTTAAATACATTTTTTAAGACTGCTTTATTAACTCTCTTTTTTGCATAAAATCGTATAGACTCCATAAATCTTGCATTTTAGTTTGATTAATTTTTTTTACACTAAGTCATCTAAGTTATATTTTAAATTTAAATCTACAATAATCAAAATCAAGATTTGTGAATCGAATATATCTGCAGCAGGTTTTAAGACATTCTTAAAAAATTATCAATTTAAGATGTGGTTAACAATAAAATAAGATTATTCTGGTAACATTTTTTTTTATTTCAAACAAAAACTTGAAAAGGCGAAAACAAAATAAAACTGCAAATATCAGAAAAATTGGTGAGGGAAAAACATATTGGTCTTCACAGGTGTTTAGTAATTGCCTATTTAAGCGCAAGATACTGATCCTTCTTTTCAGATAGTGTTTTTTCCCGGAAGTCGAGTCATAAAAGGTGGTAAGGGGCCCAGTAACTCAGGGGAAGGGCGAATAAAGGACGGACCTCCCAAGTTCAAATCATCTGTTGATTTTCCGTAAACCTTTTATCCACACGTCGCTTTCAATCAGCAAGCATTTTGAAACGTTGCTTTGTTTCATATTTAACACACTTAAAAAAAAAGGGGGGGGGGAGGGAAAAGTGGCCGGACAAAATTTTACTTTAAATAATACTTTTCTACTGCTTTCACATTTTAAATCTTAATTCTTATAGAAAAATTGACTTTTTAATTCTATATGAAAAATTGATTTAAAAAAGTTATTCATTTAAGAAGGCATCATTTCTAACACTTCATAGTATTCCATAAACAAAAAATAATTCCAAATGTCTTACGAATCTAACTTATAAAAGAATTTCATAGTCATTGTTTTGTTTTTAATTTTCCAAATTTTTTATTAATTATTATGCAAAATCCCAATACTTTTTTTCCGTGCATTGTTATGTAAAAAAAATTTCATTTTTTTCTTTTTAATTTGTTTTTTTTTTTTTTGTTTTTTTTTGAATAAACAGCACTAAGTAATAGAAATAATAAGCTTGAAAATTCACATCTCTATTTAAACTTATAAGCGAAACCGAAAATGACAGAACAAGGAAATTTTATGGCAATAACAGCGTCTTTACATATATCATTGGTCTGAAACAATTTCAGGTTTCCAGAAGATATTCTCTGTAGGATTTCAAGACCAATTACTTTCTTTGGGCAGCAATCGGTTATCAATCATTGATATGCAGTTTCGTGAACTAATTGTATCAGAATTCAGGAGGATTGCGCTCGTTGAAAAACTTTCAGCCGATCAATGAGACATTTTCCAGTAAAAAAAATTAATAAATAATTCGATATTTTGTGCTTTTTATGACAGTCATCAGGAATGATTTAATTAATTTTGTGCTTAAAATATAAAAAAAAGATTTTTAGCTTTTTGTAGTAAAAAAATGAAAAAAAAAAAATTTCTATTTATTATATTTTGCTTTAATCTATTTTTTTTTTTCAAATTTTTTATTAATCATTTATTCACACCGACTAAACCGGATATTTGAAGGGCAGGTATATCTTAAATGATACTCTTTTTTTTGTTCTTAAGTTAAATTAAATTAAATTATTGTCCGATTTATTATTTAAAAAATTCTGTAAAAGAGATCCTTTTTTTATTGAAAATTATGTAGATGCCATGACATTCATGGAGATTTCTTTTAATTAGACTACCATCTTCGATCTGGAAGGTTTCATTCTACATGTGAAACTTCTGAAAAGCTAGGAATGCGAAACCTGTGTCAAAAACGCATCGGTTTTTCAAACGAGAAGCACTCCAAACGAGTTTTTGTGTTCCCTCAAATTTACAAGAGGTCAAGAGTCCCTAAGGGTAGGACATTCTCATTCAAGTCAAATGTTATCGCTTTCGTTTATTGTGCTCTACTTCAAAGTCTAAGGGATTCTAACCTTTAGCTTACGGCTGGTACAACAGTTGTACCAGGATTTTTTTTACCTTTCCGTACGGCTCGGTACAACTGCTGTACCAGGAACGAGTTTGGATTTCCTTTCCCCACTTCAGCTTTCCAGCTGAGCCGTAATTGCCAGATAAAACTCCCTCCGTATTGTGTCGCGCCCCTTAAGGTGGGTTCACACGAGGCTTTTTATTGTCCGCAAACATTGTCTCTCTGCTGTTGTCCCGGCATTGTCCCCGTGTGAACACTTGAGACAACGCGGACAATGTTTGTCCCGACGGGACAATCATTTGCCATTGCCCCGTTGTGGTCACGTGATTTTCCAAAAGTAGGCGTGATCTTCTATTGCGGACAATAAAAAGCCTCGTGTGAACCCACCTTTAGGGTCGGGAATAACTATTGTAATCACTGTTGGCGACAATGAAACTTTTGACCGTGTTTTGGCGACATTCCCTTTTAAACTTCCTAGGGGAGTGAGTACAGAATGAGATAGCATAATTTCATTTTTGACTAGTACTTGATTGAAAACATTGTTCTTTACCTTCGTTCCTTCATTTAAAAATCATTACTTCATTCCTTCAAAATAAAAATGAAATGAAGAAACTGAAGACACTCCTTAGAGAAAAATATTTGTCAAAAAATATATTTTGATTAAAAAAAAAAATTTAGAAAGTTAAAGCCACTTTAATCCTAAAAATTATATGAATTATTAATTGCAATTACAGCAAAAATTATGTTTTGGGAAATAAAACAATTCTTTCTTTTAACTGATAAAAATGAAATAAATTTTTTAAAATCTCAAACAAGAATTGGTTAAAAAGACTTCCTTTGTCACTAAACAGAACAATGCTTAACAACTAAAAAATTTTATTCAAAAAATTTACTACTTTATATTAATATATGTTTATAGTTGAGTCCATCTAATCGAATGATAAATATTTGAACCAAGAATTATTTGATGTTTCGTATCATGCTATGGTCTAATGAAGGTAATCGGTGCCCAAGACGAAATGATACCTACATTTTTTTTTTTTCAGTTTTAAATTTTCATACTTGAACTCGATATATTTCTTCTAGAAATATATTTTGGTTATGATGTTTAATTAAACTCATTGCTTCATCATTATTTGTAATTATTTATGAAAACGATGGATTTAATATTTCATATTTTTGTAAACGTTAGAAAGTTTTAGAATAATGAAGGAGATTCATAAAATCTATCAAAATAATAATTAGTTTCTCCATGCGTTCAAGTAACAGAAAAGAAATATTAAAATCTTATAGCTTTGTTTCAGTCCACTGAAAAATAATTGAAATCTCGAATTATTCCGGAAATATTTGCTTTGAAATAAAACAAAATTGCATGAAAAGGTCAGGAATTCTATATTTAATTCTAACTATTTCTCAAAGATAATCTAAATCATTTTTTAGTAAAAATACTAGTATTGAATAATGAATGCTGATAATCGAGAATTTTATACAGAAAAAAGAGCTTCAAAAATAAAGTTAAAAACTTTTAATATGAAATAATATAACTTAATAATTTAATTTAATTTATAAACTTTTTAATTTATGAATCATATCTTATGTATCGAATTCATTTCAAGTCTTACTTTATTGTTGGTTATATTGATTGTCTTAAATCTGCTGATTACTTACTTATCAGTAAATTTTGTGTAGAAAATTTTTTTATATATAATTAAGCTACTGAATGTCTACAAAACTGAGCATATTTAAAAAAAAAAATACTACTCTGTAATCAGAAATTAAAATTCTCAGCAAAAAATTTTTCAATTTAAATTTTAAGCATCGGCAATATAATGGAAAAACGCTACTAGTAATTTATATTACAAACGGTTTGAACTATGTCGGGAATAAAAATTATTTTCGATTACTATGGGAATAATATATTATTATAAAAAACATTTGCAGATATTTTTAATTTGCAGAACAATAGAGAATTGTTATCGTGTAATGCCCGAAGATATGTGAATACTTAAAAAAAATATGAACAATTAGGATCTTTATATATATATATATATATAATATGCACAAATCGTTACATTTTATTAAAATTGATGAGTTAAAATTATAAAAATGAAGTAAAATTCACAATGCTGTGTTCAAGTAATGTCAGTTTAATTCGCAGCTTCAGTAAAGCTTGAGAAATGGATTTAATTTTAAGTACAATTGAAAATTTTTTGTTCAATGTACTAAACTATTTAGCACATATCGTATTTGCAATTTGTTACTTCATAATATTTAATGCAATATTTTTTACTACAGAATTGATGAAATAATTTTGAGTGAGAAAAAAATAAAACTGCGATTAAAAGCCTACTCTAGAGTTCGGCAGAGACGAAACCGCAAAAAAAGGCAACCCGCTTACTACGGAACGGACAGATAACCAATTAACTCTACGGGTGGTTGAAATCGAAGAGCTGATCTTCAAAAACCACCCTTAAAAGAAGGGGAAAGCATCTTGTAGTTTCTAACACTAAACGCCGTATTCAAAGGAACTTTTCCGAGTTTGGGTAGCCGCAGTCTAAAGGCTAAGAATAGTGAATGAGAAGACTGTTCTGTTTAGTGAAACCCCGACAGTTGATAACATCATTTTGCGAATCGTTGCACGGAGAATTGTTTTCTTAACTTTTGCTGGGTATTTTTAGCAAAAATTAGTCAGAAAATTGGTTGGACAGGTAAAAAAAATGTATTAGAGTCTCATAATTGGCCATTTAGATATTAATTATCCAGGCCCTAAAACATCTCGTAGCTGTTTTATCAGAATTCAATATTGTTTATAATCATTATTCTCTATAAAAAAATAATTACATTTTCGTTTTTAAATGAAGTAAGGAAATATACTACTCAAAACCTTATGAATTGTACCAATGTAAATGCATATCAAATATATTTATCCAGAATTTATTTGGCTCTATCCCAGTATACGGTACGCTCTAATTTGGCGATTTTTTGGCGCCATTTCTTGGGCGATAATTATTTCCTCCTTGGCAACTTCACACTTTCTCTCCCTTTAAAATATGGTAACCTCGTAATTTGCGATGTGATATCATGATGATGTAATTCTTGTTTCATCCAATTATATTCAAAGTTGTAGGAAGTAAGTTTGAATTTTAAAACTTTTTGCCGTTAATCTGCTTCAATCTGTGGTGTGGAACAGTTCTGCATTCTCTTCAATCGTATTTATTTCAAATTTTCATTTGTTTAATTTTATAGTATTTAATTTCATTTGCTTAATTTTATAGTATTTAAATTTTTGTAATTTCTATTTGGCTTTAAGTTTTAATTTCTGGTTTTTATAAGTATAATGGCTTCTTTGTCTGGATCGAAACAAGCCCGAGTGAATTTGAGGGGTTTTTTTTTTTTGAATTGGGAAAAGAAAGGTAAGTTGGATGTTGTTAATTATTGTATCAGTGTAGGATTGATTGCTAGTCATTATACTTGTCCTAATTGTAATGAAAATATGAAATTGGT
>JAPMOQ010013041.1:168298-182808 GCA_026543055.1 Argiope trifasciata | reverse complement strand
AAAAGGTATATATTAAACCATACTTGTCTTAAATAAAACTGATTTATTTAATTAATAATACTGTACAATCCATTAAAACATTTCTTTACATTTTCTTTATAGAAAAAAACATATTTCATATTTATTTTATTTTTCACTGTCATGTGCTGAAAATTACATTTTTATATGTTTAATTTGCTATAGTAGTTTATTTATTTTTTAAATTGACTCTTTGACAATCTGATGGCAACATATTTATAACAAATTTTTTTTTCCTGTTACTCGTAATGTGCATGTGCAGCTTAAATTTTATTTTTATTGAAAGATATAGTTAAATTATTTTTAAAAAATTCATTAAAAATAGAAATTTAATTTTCTGAGTAAAATATTAATTTTAGTAAGGAGATAATTGTTTGATCTTCAATATGATGTAAAAAATCAATTTTGTTCTATAATATTTTTGAAAGTAATGGCAGAAAAATATTGAAAATTTGCATAATTTTTAATCTATTCAAATTTTTAAAAAATCCATCTGAGGTACACATATCTAACTTCCAAAGTATACATGTGCCACATTTGCTACCTGTAAATCCAATGGTTTGGCCTGTAGAGTGCCAACGCACACGCACACATTGTGCTATATTATAAGTATAGAAATAAAATCAAATATACTACACACACATACAATGAGTATAAGGTAAGAAAAAATTAGAAATATTTAAAGCTTTTGTAACATTTTTTTTATATATATAAAGGCAAAAAAATTAGAAATAAGGAATCCAATGCTACATACACAATTTACATTGAATATTTCATTTAAATACTCTTTAATTTAATATTTCACTCTTTTTAACTGCATTTGATAAATAGAAATATGTACTTGCTGACATTTAAAAAAAACTATAATTTAATTTAAAAATAAAATATTTAATTTGATTTCAAAATAGCAAAGATCTGATACTGTATTCAATTGCCTACAATCCTTTTTGTAATTTTAGATTCTGGTTTGAATATTAATCTGAATCACACTCAGTTTGAATCCTCAAATGCATTACACATTTATTCCCATGTTATATTATTTTATGCTTGTAAATTGCCTATTTTCTTGTTCTTTCTTTTCTTTTCTTTAATTTAATTCTTCTTTGTCTTTTCACTAATCCAAAAACATACAAATAAATAATGCTAACATGAGTTTTGCTGTACTTTTGGGAGTGAAACTGTTTCTTCTTTTTTAATATGTAATCTACTGTAAATACATATTTTTAAAGTTGAAGCGGATGTAATGTAGCCATTTTAATTATATTAGTGATACTTTTTAAACTCCTTTATCATCATAATAGAGTCAGTCTCTAATCCTTTCTTCAATATTTCCTTTATTATGTATGAGATCTGTCTTTAGCGAAATATACTTTAATAATAATACTTTTAATGAAAATTAAACTATCTGGAGATTCAAATGGTTTTGAATTGCTATCTTGTGTCACTGAAATTCAAAATAAATCGTTGTACTGAATCAAACGACATATTTTTTCTCCCCTTCATATTTTCTGTAGTTTTTATAAAAGCCTTTCAAATTTGCTTGAACAAGATATTTTTTAAATTGTTAAAATGGCCATATTCTGGATTTTCACAGCAATTTTTAAAAAGTATAATTTAGTTTAAAAATATCTTATTCAATATTCAGATCATAATTTATATATTTTTCAGCTTAAGGTAAAAACTTATCTTAATTCATATTTTTGTTTAATGATGAATTTCGGGATATTTACTCAGCCTTGGGTAATTTCCCCTCAAATATTTGCTACTTATATTATGATTCATCAAAAGTATAAAATTTGGTCTGAAAAAAAATTAATAACTAATTGGTTTACTTCCATTCTTATTTTTTAAGTTCATTTTTATAATGACTTGCATAATTAGATCTATTTGCAATTCCAATTTTTAACTATCATAATTATTTTAAATGAAAAGTATTCATGTAAAATGAGGCAAAACGGTTTTCCTTATTGAAGTTGTTCTACATTTTTGTTCTTCTGTACTTGTGAAATGTTAACTGAATTTTTATTTTGAATTAAGGAATTTAAGTTAAAAAAAGTGAAAAGCTACTTGATGATGTTGGATTTTACATAAGCAATAATTTTAAGAATAGTCTAAATTTTTCAGAAGTGAATAATTTTTTTTATAGTGTACTTGAATATTTTTTACCCCCAAATTAATAGCAGTAATAAAACATATTGTTAATAAATTTTGTTATCTGTATGGAAAAGGCCATACAATAGTTCAAATCCATGAATACAAATTTTATGTACATATTCTGGATAAAAGAAATAATTCTTTGATTTTAAGGCTTTTATTAATAAAAATATTGATCTGTATTTTTTAGGTATAAAAACAAAATAATTTTTTATATGTGGGGTAATGAGGGTGAGGAATGGCTAAATTAGATATTTTTAAACAATACATTTTAGGAACCAATAAATACTTTAATTTTAAATGAAAAAAAAAAAAATAGAATGATTTGTTTTAATGTTCTTATGATTCCAAATGGATCAACCAGAAAAATCAAGAAATATGAGAATCAGAAAATAATAAAATAGAATGATTTTTTAAAAATGTTCTTATGATTCCAAATGGATCAACCAGAAAAATCAAGAAATATTTTTATTCAAAACTGTTTCTACAATTATCAGAATTCTTATGTATATTTTCTTCTTTTTGTTTCAAAGAATGGGAGCATTCTACTTCAGATAGAAAGTATTCTGATTCTTACTTTTTAAATATTAGTGTTGATTACAATTAGTTTTTCCCCCCATCCAGAAGGTCCATGATTTATAATAGCAATATATAAATAAAATCATATTAAAATATCATCTATAAAAATATTTTAATAAAATATTAGAAATGCATGTTACACAATGCTGATTTTGTTTATCCATTAATCAATAATTTTTTAGCATATCCGGGCTATACATTAGTAAAAAATATACACTGTTTTATAATGGAACTCTTAATTATGAAATTCCTAAAAAAATATTAGTTATGTAATGCATTTTAACAATATTTAACTTCTATGATAAAAATTAAAGCTAATTTAATTTTTGAGCTAACTTAAGAAAAAAAATTTGTTTGAAAGATTTTCTTTTTTAATACTGAACATTTTAAGAGAAATTAATATTATATGAATAGAAAAAATTCAAACTTTTATTTAAGAGTACTGAGAATTAAAAAAATTATTAATAAATATAAATGTTATTTTAACAATTATTTATCTGCATTAAATTTTTTACAAGTGGATTATGATACGAGTAAATACACATTTTCATTAATTCACTGAGAATTGTATTTGCCATATTTTAAGAATGTTGTGAATTTGAAAAGTAATATGTTCCAATACTTTTTTCTTCAGGTACATTTAGTTTCTGATTAATATAAAAACCTTTGTTCTAATACATAAATTTCATTTTGCTTATTTGGATACCTGAAAACAATGCCCATCTCTTTTAGATTTAAAAAAATGTTATTTAAAAACCTTCATACATTGAATTTCAATCGTTTTTTTTTTTCAAACAAAAGGACAGTGACCATCTGAAATTTCAACGGCAATTCTTTTACTTGTTAAGTAGTAACACTATTCGGTTTTAAATATTTTCTATGAGCATCTTGAAATTTCAGAAACTGCATTTCCATACTTTTCATGAAATCCTTCTATTAAGTGCTTTGAATTACATACATCTCAATGCATTTAATATGTATTAGCAACATATTAAATGCATCAAGTTTAATATATAGCTAACAATTCTGGAATTTATAATGGCTATGGCTAGAAATAATTTGAAAGTATAATAAAGAAGATTTCATCCTTTTTATATGTATAGATACTAAAAAAAGATCAAACAGACTTTTTTTATTATTGTAATTTGAAGTATGATAACAGAATATTTAGGACCTGAAATTTCTAACAGAACGAGAAAAAAAAATTGTCTTTATTTAAAAAATGAATTTTGGCTTATTTAGTACCTTTTGAACTTTTTATAGTATATTTATTATAATCTAAAATAGTATGTATATCAAATTTTTAAATATATGGAAAAAAATTTCTTTCAAATAAGTGTCTTAAGTGATATAAATGCTAAATACAAAAGAATTCGGAAAACCTAATTACGTAATGCAAGAAAATAAAGTTACAATTAAAGAGTAACTTGCAATCACCAAGCAATATAAATTTTTTTAAACAAAATATTCAATTTCTACTTAGGTCAACAGTTTTTTTAAAAAATTATTATTTTAGTTCCTTTTTAATAAATAATTATTAAAAAAATAAGTATAAAAAAATTATTGATTTTCACAAGAACTGAATTCACATTCTTCACCTTCATATGAAAAATACTGAAATTCTTGCATTTTACTGATTGAGCCTGTTGATTTTAATTTTTGTTATGAATTGTGAAAACTCTATTTAAAGTATTGAAAATAAATCAAATTTAATGAGTGGATTAATATTCGAAGGGGAAAAAAAACTGTATTTAACATCGAGTATCACCCGCTACGATAAAAAAAAAAATGTATTTGAATTCGAGTGGATGAATAATAGTATTTTATTAATGACTGAAAATTTTAACAAGATATATATAAAGACAATGTGAACTAATATTAGGAATTGGGGGTGGGAGAAAGCAAACATAACAGTGTGATTATAAAACAACAATGAATATTCCTTTTTAGATGGGACAGACATTCCAACCCCCCCTTTTTTTAGTTGGGCATAACAGAAGCAAAACTTTTCAAGAATTAAAATAATAAACATACATTTTGTTTTTAAAAAATTTTTCATGCATTTTTATTACAATTTGCACATACATAGTAATTTATTATGACAAATTTAAAAATTAAATTTGGGCACCTCTTTATATAAGTAATTTCATATAGAAGCTACAATTCTGAGAACATTATTTAATAAAAGCAAATAAAAGGTTAACAATAACAAATACATCTAACAGTTATGAAACAATTTTTTTTTTTAACATGGATAAAAAATACCAGTATAATCTAAACTGGTTACTAGTATATATAAAAATACTAGTATATACAAATGGTTGAAAAATCCAGGATAAAAAAAACACACAATTAAAATGAAAAATTAATTTTTTTCATGGCACTTTTCATGCTTTCTCAACAATTCTGTCTTTGTGATTTTCAAATAAATGTAGAGCATTTTATGGATAAGATGATAGCTATTGAAAATAAACCTACTGTACACTTTTCTTTCTTATGATTTCCTTTCTGAGTAGTTGATTTGAAGCAAATATATTAGAAAATTTTTTTCAAATAACCTTTTATAACCAACAATTCCAACATCCATTATTTTGATATCTTAATAAAAGGCTTTGAAAATATAAAAACCATAAATTATATTTGTAATCAAAACTTTCAAATCACAAATATATTTTAACCTAGGTATTTTTAGGAGTTTAAATCAATAATATTAAGTTGCTATAGAGATGAGTGTGGAAAATAATCTAATTCAGCATGAAGTAGGTTTAACTTCAGCAAACAACTTTTTTTACACATTTGGGAAATTCAAGTATTTCAACTACATCTCAAATACAAAAATTATTTACAAGTTATCCAGCTTGTATGCTTTTTTATTTATCAAAATAACCTTATAAGTCTTGTGTTATACTTTAAGGTTTAATTTTTTTAAACTTCAATCAAATCTCAACTTGATTAATAATTAAACTCCAGGTTAATGATTATAGTTATAAATTGCACACAAGTGAAATGCGCAACAAGCTTCGCTGTGGGCTGCAAATTTCACTTGATGCACAATAGAAGAGCATAACAAAAAACGTCTCAAAATTGAAGTAATAAGCAAATGCAAAGTCAAAATTAAGCTTTAATGTCATGCTAGAAAATAAATTAAAAATACAAATTTACAAAAAAAAAAAATCATACTTCTTAAGAGAATAGTTGTATTCTCTGTTAAGTTATTCAACAAAATGTAATCAAACTTCTATTAATTCCATTAATAATATTTCAATTCTTTAGAAACTGTCTATGGAATGTAGCAATTAGTAAAATAAAAAAAAAAAAACAATATTTCCTATGCATTTTTCAATATATATATACATAACATTTAATAAGTGGAAATAGAAAAATTCAAATGCCCATTTTAATTAGAATAATAAAATTAAGGGCAACGTGCAATAAATAATGCATAAAAATGAGCAATTACAATAAAAGTTCCATTGTGAAGATATAAGTCCAATGCTGTTCGTCTAATATGCTAAAAATAATTTTTATTTGTCTACTAATCTGATATATATATATGTACAAATTTATCAAAATTTTATTAAAACACTTATAAATACGAGTTCTATTAAATATTTATTTATATACATAATTCATATGGCTAATATGTTTCATATAATAATTGTGAGGGATTTGGAATTGTTCATACTAGAATTTAGCCATGCTAGAAGCATAATATGTATCATAAGCAGTAATTTCCAACCTTATTTTTGATTTACTACCAAGTAAGAAATTTTAGTGACATTTTTTCACAAAACATCAGGATTTCAGATAATATATATGTCTATGGATCAAGCAACAGAAAAAAACATCACATAACATTTTAAATATGTACAGTAATTATATTACAGATTTTATATATTTATACTATTCAAAGGCCTGCATTTTACATTTAACTTTATGCAGCAGGTTGATATTTTTAATTGGTCCATAAAACACAAGTCACAGGTTTCTTTCTTTCTACAGCTGATAGAGAATACTTATTACATTTGTTTCATTTTAAAGAACTAGCACTTCTTAATAGGTGAAGTTAAATTACATAAATAATAATAGTCAAAAGAACATTACAGGTGAAATTCCGAAGAGAACTATTTCCAGTGAATTTTGATGGTAGGAAAATTAGCTTTCCTAAATTGAAATGCAGTTTTTTTTATATACTTTTCTTAATCTGAGCAGTCTTAAAAATGGTTTTAAAAATTTGCAGTTCTAATATAATTTTGCAATTTAAACTTAATAAAGATACAGAAATATATAAGAGAATTCTAATTATTTGTTAAAACACACACACACATGAAGGATATAATTCTGAAAAATGCATAATAAGTGAAAAATGGGAAGTAATATAATCTAATGATTTGTTAGAAAACACCAGTTTTTCAGTGAATTTCCAATTTATATTTCCATAACTTTATATAGCAGTTTTGAGTAAATTAACAGTGCTAAACATTTAAATAGGCAGGATTATTTTTCACAGAAATTCCCAATACTAAAATTTATTCAATACAGCAGGACAAACAAATAAGATTATTTACAAAATTAAATGTTACATGGAATATTGTGATGTTTGGTTATTTACTCTTCGACCAAATTTCAATTCTGCCATAACTTTATCAACCTTTTCCTGTTCAAACTTATGTTTCTGTTTAAGATGGCGAGCAAGTTCATATCTTTCAATGAAATCTCGTCCACACCAATCACAAGCATGTGGGCGCTCCCCACTATGTTGCATTAGGTGACGTTTTAAATGACTACTGTAGCTAAAAGCTCGACTACAAATATCACACTTGTAAATTCCTTCATTTGTATGAAGCCACAAATGAGATCGGAGCTTTTTATCATTTGGAAATGTCTTACCACATATTTTACAAGGATCACTTTGTATAGCAACATGCTGCAGACCATGACGCTTGAAATTACGTCTATCAGCAAAACGACGGCCACAGATAAGACATACATAAGGTTTTTCCCCAGTATGATTCAATAAATGAGTTTCAAGACTACCTCTGATGGTGTATTCTCTACCACACAAGTGACATACATATGGCTTTACATTATTATGAACAACTTCAAGATGTCTTTTTCTACTACCCACCTGAGTAAACTTCTCCCCACAAATAGGACATTTGTATTGTTTAGCTTTTGCATGTTGTGTAGCTTTGTGGAAACTTAGACTTCTCTTCGAACTGAAGTAATTTCGACACATGTCACACTGAAGATTTATTATATCTGAATGTTCAGAATAATGCTGTTTGAGTCCTTCTTCTGTGGAAAACTTACGCTTGCATTTGAAACAATTTAGTTTATGATCGAGTAGATGAGCATCGAAATCGGAACTTTCAAAAAAAGTCTCATCACAAACAAGACAGGTGCAGCCAACATGCTGGGCACAGTGATCAGCATAATCTTGAGCACCAGTGAATGTTTCCCCACAAATTTCACAAGCAGGACATTCATGAAAATGACCAGCGAAATGAATAATTAATGAAGCTGTAGACGCATACCAATTTCTACATAAACCACAAACGAAATAAAATGCGCCTGTCACTTCTTGCTTTGCACCATCTTGAGTTGGTTGAATATTATCTGGACTATCACTTGGTTGAAGAGAATCCGTAGTCGATTCAATTTCAATCACAGCAGAATTTGTAGCTTCCATTTCCAATAAAACAACCAAAATACCAAAAAAATTTCAGATTTTTAGATTGTAGCAGTTTAACTATTCGTTTCAAATAAGCCTTTTTCAATCAATCATAATAACAGCTTCAATATATTTCGAAGATGCGTTCCTCTGACGTTGCCGGAAATAGGCTACAAATAATTTGTCCAGAAGTCGAAAAGCCATATTATGCCTGTAATTAATAAAATAAATCATTTTAAAATCGAATGCATACTGGCAGCATATTTGATACTTTTGAGACTAAAATTAGATTTTAAATTTATAGAGGAGATTTTGATTAAGATGATTGGACGTCTGTCATACTGGAGTTTCCAAGGCATTTCAGACAGAAGCGACGCAAAACATGGAAAATGGAAATAAGTTTATATTATTCTTATTAAAAAAGAATGTATTGGCATGAGAAACTGTATGATTGAAATAGAGTATCTTGAGCACATGTATCAGAGATAATTATCTGATAACAAAAAAAAAAAATCAACTTGCTTCAATGAAAGATCTATTTGTTGGAGTGGTTCAGAAGATTCCGCTAAAAAATGTTTTCAACATTTTTGCTTTTTTATATACTGAACTGATGGTTTGTTCCATGTATTATTTTTCTTATTCGTTATTCAAAAGTGAGACTATTTTATTGAAGAGCTCAATTTATAATGTTTAATGGAAAGATGGATTAGATTCATTTCTCTTTTCTCCTGTCCTTTTTCTAAAAATCGAATATTTACCCAAATAACACACTATTTAAAAATATTGTAAAATTTGGAAAAAGTTATCATCCACAATTTTGAAATAATGTAAAATATTTATTGTAATTATTACTATTTTATTGCTCAAAGTATAAACTACTTATACACTATTTTCCTAATTGTTAAACTAGCGGTAATTCTTTTGTATTGTAGGGTGTAGGGTAATTCTCACATTTTTTTTTCTATGAATCTAAAAAAATTCTTAAGGAAAGGAAGAAATAAATTGGATGAAAATGAAAAGAGTCAGCTCTACATTGTAGGAAATTAATGTAAACTAAAATACAAAATCAAGCAATAATAATAAATAAATAAAATAAAAAAATAATAAATTGCTTTAAAAGCAGTGATGCTCTAAAAATTTCAAATTTACAAATTATAAAATATTATATAAATAACAAGTATTTAAAAACCTCTTATTCTAAATATATTATGATATGATTAGCAATATCGAATTCTTATTATCGAATATTATTATTAATCGCGGAAGATACGACGCACTGAAACAATGATCCAAATGCTTTTTTCCCCCGCATGAAATAAGTCACTTGTTTTCATTTACTAGGAAGCCGTACTCTAACGCATTCGAATTCTAATTCAAGTTTTAGAATATTTTTCTTCGGATTTTTAATTTTTAAAAAAAATTTCGAATTTATTAGCGAATTAGTGAAAAACATTTTTTTTTTTCGTTCGTTGAATCACAAGTCAAAAATTCTCAGCTATCAGTAGAAAAAGAATGAAAGATAATAGGTTTTCTTTACAAGAAAAGTCAGTGTAATGTCTTTTATCCCCTTTATCTCGTATCAAAAGGAAATCATTGGTTATATGTTCGTTTACTATATGCTTTCTATTCTTACAAGGTATTGGCAATTTTAATGCTGAATTTTTGAAGGTAGCAGGCTTCTAGGTATCTATAAAAGCGTGGACACAAATAAATAATATTTTAAAAAATTAAATCTGCAATTCTTCACAGTTATCACAAATATTTATTCATTTTAATTTTTTAATTTTTTTTAAAGATAATTAATTTAGTAGTTTTCTGCATATGTTAAAAAAGTTTAAAAAAAAGAAAAGAAAATGGATCATAATTTATTACAAAATATTGTAAATAATAGTTAGAAGATGAAATGATAATTTTAATGTCAATGTTTGCCACTTATTTATTTTGGCATTAATTTAATATTCTAAATGAAAAAAATACAATTAAAAAATTGTAATTAACAAAGAATAGATAAATATTCAAATACGTCTAACGTGAGGTCTCAGTAAACACAATAAACCTAGAGACATTATTCTTATGTACTTCATGGATTCTTATGGTTGTTTTCCATCACCAAAAAATTCATATGGATAGAATTTATTATTCAACAGAAAAAAATAATAATTTGCTAAATGATTAAGATTTTATTTAAATGAACCCATTTATGGGAATATTTACATTTATTTCACTTAAATTATTTATGTTTGAGAACTGCTCATTTAATTTTTAACTCTTGCATTTTTTATTGCATTAGTTTTTTTTTATTTTCACCTAATAATTCAAGAATTTTTTAAATTTTTATTTCCTGTAAATCTATTCTTATAATAAATGTGTGAGTGTTCAACAAGTGTTCGTGCGTTTTGACTCTCTTAAGACCAGACCGTTCTACCTAAAGCTACAAATCTGGAATGCTCATAACTTGAACACCGAGAATGTGTACCTGGGAAAGACTTTATCAAATTTTTAATCAGAATTTAAATTAATTAAAAAGTAAACGAGATTTTGACGTTTTTCCGCCATAACTTCCGAAAATACTATCGCTCAAACTTGATTTTACATCAAGTTAAAAAAAAATGACATCAGTGTTTTAACATATATCTTAAGCTCCTATTTTTAATAAATTTTTAAAGAAATATTTTAACCATGTTTTTCAACAATACATTTCGGACAAAGCGATAGAATTTAATCAGTACGAGCACATCAAACAGAAAAAAATCAGCTTTTATCAACGCGTTGCCAACACATTGACAGAAGTTCAAATTTTTAAAAAATCAACTATTGTTTCAAATTAAATCTAAAAAAAAATGTAACTTTCAGCACGTGACTGGATAAAATATTAAATATGATACTTTAAAAAAAATAAATGCAAAGAAAAGTTTATTATGATCGTTTACAATATCTATATCATTGATTTCATACATCCTCTTTATTTACGGTTAACACAATTAATTTTTATATGAAACACATTCAAATCCGCCCCAATGGCTAGTTTGTAAATCATTAGTAATAGGCATATATATTGTTTAGAACTATTAAATTGGTCTAAACGAAATAAACAATTATATTTTATTTAGCTTGAGTCAAATAATGCATTGATGAATAATGAGTTTTAGAGTTTTTCATACTTTGCTCTTTGAGCCATATTTTACAAAATATTTTCACTAATATTTTAGACAAAAGTTGTTGCATCAACCAGTCTTCTAAATCCATCACTAAAACTGGCTGATTTTTAAAAATAAAAGAATATTATTATCAAAAAGTATGCTTTCAAATGTTTCCATTTACCATCTAAAAGAAAATATCAATTTCAGGTCAATCATTGCCGGAATTACTTCAAGGCTGATAATGAAAAGAATATGTGTTTGCGTATATGAATGAATGCGTGTGTATGTTAGGGCACAACACACTAGACCATATGATCTAAAGTTATCACGGTACGTACATATTATTTTGGAGGACAAAAAAGTATATCTAGATGAAGGTTTTTTTTTTTTTTGAAACTTTTATTAGTTAAAAATTAAGCTAACATTTGGAACTTTTCAGCTATAATTTCCGAAAATATTACAGCACAAAATTTTAAAAAAAATCCTTTGAAAAATGATTTTTTTCATTGATAATAATGTTTTAAATTTTAAATTAAGTTTCTATTTTTAATGAATTAAAAAATACTATATTTTCCAACAATTAATTTCTTACAAAATGAATGTAGAATTTAACCTGCAAGAGCACGTTAAACTGTACCAGTGATTTGCCGTCACTTTGACAAACACTCAAACGAAGTTATTAAATTAACTCTTATTGCAAATTAAACAGAGAAAAGTGTGATGCTCAGCACGAGTTGAAATGGCAGCATAATGTTATGGAATAAATATAAGATGTGATATTTTCTACATAATTCCTTCAATAGCTAATTGCTAATCAGAGAGATACAGGGGGCGCCAGAGAAACTAACTCCCAAGAGGTGAGGTGGTTGGGTAGCGAGGTGATAGGTAGTGCTACTGGAGGGGAAAGTCCCCAAGTTTGTTCACCCTCTAGTCAGTTGCTATCAGGCTCTGGTCTAGAGAAGAGCGGGCCTTCGCCGTTCAGAGCTTCTTTTCTAACGGTGTCTCACTTGTTGCTACGCAACGTGCCTTTCGCGCTCGCTTTGAAATTCCTCCTCACAGAGCCGTTCCTGGTCTTAAATCGATTCTGTCGTGGGTCAACTTATTTCGGAAGTGTTTCTTAACCCAGAAATGGACATCAACGGTCCTCTAGAACTCCGGAAAATGTTGAAAGAGTGAGGCAGTCAGTACTGATTTCTCCCTGGCGTTCGGCTCGCAAATACGCAACTGCTCTGGGAATTTTTGAAACCACTGCTGGAAAAATTTTCCATCAAGACCTTCAATTTCCTCCCTATAAATTAGCTGCTGTGCAAGGATTAACTGAACGTGATTTTGTTGCCCGTTAAAATGCGTGTGAAAGGCTGCTTGACAGCCCGCCTGAAGACGGGGTTTTTTCATTGACGAGGCTCACTTTGAAATCCCTGGTTTATGTCGATCGCCCACGAACAATAGCTTACCTCAAGAAAAACATTCGTGACACCATTGCCAACACACCGTTTGATATGCTGCAAAGAAAGGACACGAACATCAAAAATCGACTTAATCAGTGTATGCGCAAAGGGGTCACCATTTAACCGATGCCATTTTTAAAACTCTATAAAAAATTGGGATATTGTATTCTCAAACTAAAAATTCTTTAGCTAGAGTTCTGATTTAAAACAGTTTTGTGCTGTAATATTTTCGGAAATTATCACAGAAAAATTAGAAATGTTAGCTTAATTTTTAATTAATTGAACTTTTAAATAAACTCCGTCTAGGTATACTTTTTCATTTTACAAAGCAAATATGAAGGTAACAAGTGTGGTAGCTTTAGATCATATGGTATAGTACGTTGTGCCCTAACACGTATACGCATTCATTAATATATTCATTTGATTTTCAGTCTTGGTGTTATTCCGGGCATTGATAGGTCTGAAATTTATATTTTCTTTAAGATGGTGGGTGGAAAGATCTAATGAAAGACGATTTCATAATATAATTCATTTACTTTTATCAATCAATTAGTTTTAGTGACTGATTTAGAAGCTTGATTGGTGTAACAACTTTTGTCTAAAATATTAGTACAAATATTTTGTAAAATACGGCTCACAGAGCAAAGTATGAAAAAATCTAAAACTTATTATTCATCAATGCATTGTTTGACTCAAGCTAAATAAAATGTAATTATTTACTTCGTTTAGACCGAGTTAATAGTACTAAACAATTCGTGTGTCTATTACTAATGATTTACAAATTAGCCATTGGGCCCGAATTTGAATGTGTATCATATATAAATTCTATCCTGTTTATCGTAAATAAAGATGACTTATGAAATTAATGATATGGATATAACAAACGATCATAAAACTCTTGGCTTTGCATTTATTTTTTTTAGAAAATATCACATTTAATTATTTTATTTTATCCAGTCACGTACTGAAGGTTAAATTTTTTTAAAGATTTAATTTGAAATAATAGTTGATTTTTTTAAAAATTGAACTTCTGTCAGTTTGATGGCAACATGTCGATAAAAACCAATTTTTTCCTCTTTGGCTTGCTTGCACATATTAAATTTAATTGTTTTGTCCGAAATATATTGTTGAAAAATATGGTTAAAATATTCCTTTGAAAATTCGTTAAAAATAGGAGCTTAAGATGTTAAAACATTGATACAATTAGAAATCTAATTTTTTAAAATCTTTAATTTGATGTAAAAATCATGTTTGCGCAATAGTATTTTCTGAAGTTATAGCTGAAAAACGCCAAAATTTCGCTTAATTTTTAATTAATTAAAATTCTAATTAAAAATTCGAAAAAAAAAAAAACGGCTCCTAAGTGAACATTCCGGGTGTCCAAGGTATACATAAGCCAAATTTGGTAGTTCTAAATGGAAGAGTCCGGTCTGTAGAGCGTAAACACACACACACACACACACACACACACACACACACACACACACACACACACTC
>JAPMOQ010013041.1:150533-161095 GCA_026543055.1 Argiope trifasciata | reverse complement strand
TTGGAAGTGGATGATATTTGCACCATTTGGAAGTGGATGATATTTGCCCCATTTGGAAGTGGATGATATTTACACCATTTTCAAGCGGATGATATTTACACCATTTTCAAGCGGAAGATATTTACACCATTTGGAAGTGGATGATATTTGCACCATTTGGAAGTGGATGATATTTACACTATTTGGAAGTGGATGATATTTACACAACAATCGAAGGTTGAAGGTTTACCTTGAAAGAAGTTCTCCATCATTTCGGTGAAATAATACCACTAGCAATTAACAGGTTGTTAGTTAACACGGCTACTCCAGGTGAAGAGTAATTCAGCATTCAGGAATTCAAGAAGTCTGTCCCTTCTCTATCAACAAACAACATTTATCTCTGTCCAATCTCTGCCTCTCATTTCACATTGGTCCACTTGAGCTCTCTATCACCCAATAGTTGTTCAGCAAAATGTCTCCCTCAGTGGCACCAGTCGATTTTGGGAATATCCGTTAATTATGTGTCCTCGTAACTGACCGTTCTGGAACACGTGTTAATGATAGTCTTTTCACAATGGGAAAAGTTTAGCATCCAGATGGTTTGACACTCCTTCCTCTTGAAGATGCAAGAAGTTTCTCTTAACGATGAATCCCACGTGTGGTTCTTCTGCTGGACATCGCTAATGACCAGATACGACGACCACACGAGTGAAAAAAATTCCTCATCTGGCAATCTGGAGGCCTTTAACCATTGAGGGTTTTAACAGGTGGTGACACAACTGGCTGGAAATGCCACTTATCATGAATGAGACAGGGGAATACTGCAGCATCTTAGAAGTAAAGTTAGCTTTAAGTCAAGCCTCCACCCGATATGACATGGACAACATAAAAAAAAACATAAAACATAATAAAAAATAACTACAATTTTTTAAAAATAGAACACATGCAGAAATATTTTGACTGTAAAAAAGGTAAAAATATGATATGTTCGTAGACAAAACAATCCACTAAAAATATACAATAGAAAAGCTGTTTTAAAATTAATGTTTGTTTTTTCACTCCTTCTCATCTGTCCTACATTTAAATGCTTTTCTCTGTCAGCAGACAGGCGATCATTCGTTCCTCAAGAGCTCATAATTCAGATACATTTTATCTCCTTAATTCAGTTGAAATGCGATTTAAAGGAAGACAGTTATTTCGCTCTTCAAAAGACTCTCCTTCCCTAAGTGTGGACATTCTTTCTCTGATATTCGCTAACCGAACGTTTTTTTCCTCATTATTTTCCTTATCGATCAACAAACGAAGCTTTTTGTTATTTAATATGCTCTGGAAAAGGTTACATTCTCTTTTTTTGGGTATAATGAGATTTGAATCCCTGTTTAAAATCAGACTTAAACTAAGGAACGTATCGCATATACATACCACAGCTCTTGCTATTTACACATTCGCAGTTTGACATTTTCGCTCATGCGCGGAATAATTAAAATCTCGATTATAAAACTCCCTTTTTCATTTTGATATGACTTTAATGTGTTAAAACCTTCCCCAATAAATGCTCTACAAAATGGTATAAATATATCCAACATCCGTTAACTATTTCTTGAATTTTAATAAACAGGAGACTTCATTTTATACTATGTATAGGCAAGCGAGAAAGTTTTGGGGAGACAAATCTTGCCATCTTGCTGTGTTTTTAACAAAAATAAAAGCAAAATTGATATAAAATATCCCAAAGGTAACAAAATAGAGAAAAAAATTTCTAAACCAACATATGTTTCAAAATCGAAATACAAATATAGTATTTTTCCACCTACTTAACTTTCTCGTACATTTCTTAGCAACAAAAAAAATCACTATAATAGCATATGGTCAAAAATTATTTTGAGTCTGTAATTATGAAACCCAAACATTTTCCAGTTGACATTCATAAAATTTATTTCAAAATATCAAAATATATTTTTTTATATCGTGCTGGGACATCTGTCATAAAACATCAAAAATCCTGCTTCTTTTTTGATATTACTTACTTTATTATTGTAACAGTTGAAACTGTTATCTAAATAGCCAATTTTTATACACTTGAAACTTAAAAATAAATATTTTGCTCACCAACACTAGCTTAATTAATGTAATCCTCCCCCCATTGATTTATGAATCCCCCCTTTTTTAAAAAATAGCATTTAACTATGGCGATATGATGGCCATACAATGAAATGTCAAATAGTTTTACATTTGGCAATGTAAAACTATTTATACAAAAATGGCAATGCATTTATATTTAAAAGTTTTAACAAAGTTTAAAAACTTAACTAAATGATATTTCCTTGGTCTGAACAGAAGCTTTTGTTAATGTTTTCTCAAATATATCTCCTTAAATAACTTTACAGTACAATGAAGAAAACTAAAATAAAAATTATGCAAATTGTTCTTCACATTGAAAGACTTTTTCAATTTACTATGAGATGGATAGAATATTTTAATGTAAGAATTATTTACCAAATCTCTCTTAGATATTACGTCCAGCAATATTTTAATGTAAGAATTATTTACCAAATTTTATTCTTTTGATTCGTTTTACCTCTTACTTATTACGTCCAGCAATATTTTAATGTAAGAATTCTTTACCAAATCTAATTCTTTTGATTCATTGTACATCTGAGTTATTACGTCCGGCAATATTTTAATGTAAGAATTCTTTACCAAATCTAATTCTTTTGATTCATTGTACATCTGAGTTATTACGTCCAGCAATATTTTAATGTAAGAATTCTTTACCAAATTTTATTCTTTTAATTCATTGTACCTCTTAGTTATTATATCCGGCAGTAGATAGACTGATTTCTTCGAAAGATTTGTCTCGAACTATTCCAATTAAAATATCCTAAAAAAATATTATAACTCCAGATTATTGTATTTAAATGTTAAAGGTTTGTGACGAATAAAATTTATTTGAAATGGATTTTCGATAACTCAATTAAAAAAATATTCGACATAAAAATCAGTTGATCATCCCTTTCTTGTCACTTAAAAATCTGTCCAATCTCATTTCATTATATAGACTAGACATCGAATGAATGCGAGCTCTCCAAACCTTTAAGGAAATTGATTATTATTATTAATTAATATTTTTCTCATTCATCAATTTCTCTGAAATCTTAAGTTATGAGAGAAAATGCCACGCCAATATTAGAATGTTGAGTTACCGCAGTCATAAATAATGTGTTACCTTTTGATTGTCTTCATATGGTTTGTATTTAAATCAGATCAACTTGTGTTTGATGAATAGTATCAGTTACTGTTTAATTTTATTCAACAAAAACAGAAATCATTGTGGCATTATGATTGATAAAAACTCTTTCGAATATTTCACATCGCCATTTCTTCATTTCTTTTGAGTCAGTTTGTAATTAACAAATATCATATTCAGAAGTGTAGGTCAAGACAAAAATATACATTCATCACATTTAGTAAAGTTTCAAAAGCCAACAGAAAAAGTCAAGTCCATTGGAATCATATAGCTTTGACCCTCACCGAATTTCAAAGTCCCAAATTCGAATTAAGTTCCTTTTGTTTTTGGCGGGAAAGAACAACGAGCGGCGTTCGAATTGCCGAAATACAAATTCGAAACTCATCTCTCTTGTTTGGGAAGAAGAAGTGACCCGCTTGACCTACATGGGCCTAAGAGAAGTGTTTGTAATTAATGAATTATTTGTAAGATGTTTAAATGGGCAGAAGGAAATGGCGAATGGTTTCAGTTCAATCGCATCCACTTTCGCTTTCGGTTCCACTGACGATTAGCTGGACAGTGGCTAGTCCGTTTTGCTGGCAATGAGACATCGCTGAAAAAAGTGCAGATCAACAACTTTTATCACAATTTCACAGAGGTATTTTAAAGTTTTTATATTTTTGAAAATCTATATTTTCCTATTTTAATCATATTTATCTTATTCATTTGTTTATTCACGCAGACGATTTTTTTTTTGTAGATCATATTCTTTTGCAAGTTTAATCGTAATGTAAATAAATTCTAATATTTATTTATTTTTTTTTGTAGAAAGGATTTTGCTAGAATTTATTTTTAATTCATCTTTTTCCTTGCTATATTAAATAATTTTATTTTAAATTGCATCATATTCTTTAAAAAATATTTAGACTCCTTTTTTTTTCTGAATGGAGTAAATAAGTGAAATATTATTTTACTCTTAAGATTTCGATTATTAGATTGTCATATCAATACGGACTGGTAAATTATTTTATGTTTATGAACTGTTTCGAGATATAACTAAAAGTTTGTGATGAATTTTTCCTAACTTTTTATTATTAAATAAGATGACCTGACTAAAAGGAACTATGCAGAAACTGATTTTTTTAATGTAATCATTTCGTTGGGAGTTGCAATTACTGCCTACAAACAGAGGAAAAAGTGAAAAAAAGGACCTTAAATTTTATGTATTTTTCAAAAAGTTATTTCAAGGTTTCGAATAGCATTTATTTTTTTTCTAACACAGTTACAGTTTGAAATAAAAAAGGTACATATTTTCCGTTTTAATTAATTAGAGTTTTATAAAAATATTTCGGAGAAAATGTTTCAAATACGTTTTTTGTCGTTAATTGTTCTGATGATACTCAAAGCAATAGTATGAAGATAAATTATTAATTATATTAATTGAATTAAATTGTTATTAATAGTAAATTATTATAGTGTATTAATATTTTAATTAATATATTATTATTTAATTACAATAAAAGTGCATTTTCTACATGAAGTTATTGCTTCACAATTACATCTAATTATGCAAAGGTGGAAAAAAATTGGTTTGAATAAGAAATTTAAGATTTCAAGCTATATCTAAACTTAACCTCACTTCCCAGAATAAAAACTATAGACTTTGATCACAGCCAAATACACACAGATTTAAATATTTAGAATCTCATACATAAGCTTTTTGTTTTTCATAATATAATTTAAAAATAAATCTGCTTTTCTGTCTTTGGTTACTGATTCAAACTAAATGTGATACAAAACTACAATTTTAATAATAAGATTACAACTTTTATTTATTTAAATCGTCGCGTTTTTGAGATATCTCTTTTATATACATGCGACTATATAGATCTACAGACAGTCTATCCTTTGACTGATATGTTTTAATGTTTGATGTGTATTTATATATTATACGTTAAAATCGCTTACTAATCAATCTTTTAATGTTTTCAAATTATCCAGTTCACTTGCTTTTAGACAGGTAGACGGGTATACTTCGTCGGAAGGGATTACTTTCAAAATTTAACAGATATATGCTAATTTGGTGTAAAGAACACATACCAAATTACATCCATTTAGCTTAAAACGTCTTAGAAAGTTTGACATCATTCTCAAGTGTATTTTTTGAACTTAGAGAGATCTAAAAGAAAGTTAGTCAGCATATTGCACCTTATCATCTAGCTTTTATTTATAAGAAAATAAAAATATAAGCATTAAAATGAATATGTAAATTCTAACTTTTTACGGTTGGAATAAATTCAACACGTAACAAAGTAACTACACATGTCACATAGTACTCTAATCTCATATTATCTGAAGACATTTATCCTGCAAGGGGACTGAAATAACGTGGTGGTAAAGTCTTGAATTTAGGACTGAAGGCTTGACATTTATCAGAATAAAGGTCCGCAAATGTTCAACATGTCGTCCTCTATTTAAGAGATCATTTGTTAAACTTAGAATTACACTTTTAGTCTTATTAAGCATGTTTTTAAAAGGTAAGGGCTTAATGTTCTAAAAAAGGGTGGTTCATGATTAGAATTTTTGCACATTAAATAATTGTAGAGCCTATATCTTTTATAATGCATGATTTTTTGATATATTCTGCCGATAACGATGATTAGTTTTAACCTTGGAAAGCTACCGAATTATCTTCAGAATTATGTTGAGATGAAAGTCTCATATATTCAGAATTATCTTGTTGTTATCATTTTAATTAGCAACATTGCCAATCTGTTGACTCTGTGAAAACACTGATTGCGTTTAGTTCAATTAAATACACACATGAATTGATGAAATTGATTTTTTCAGCAAAGAACTTTTGAGCGACAAATTTTAGAACTGTTAAAGCCCTGTTATTTTAAAAAATTTACAACTGTTCTTTTCATGGTATACATGACCCATTCCTAATGAAGTCTTGCTCCATGTCATTATAATGTAATTCAACAGAATAATTTAACTACATGTTGTTTTACGTGGTAATGGAGTTTTACAGAACCATTAAGAATTTAAGTATCTGAGTTATCTGTTTCAATCTGCACATTACCTTTTGAAATAATGTAATTTCACTGATAAACTATTTTTATATGTAATATTTTTAACACAGAAACTCTTTTGAATAAAATGTTTTAGTATTGAATATATTTTTCTCGTTTAAGATTTTTACCATGAACTTTTAACTAAAATTAGAATATCAACGTTGATTATTATATCAATATAAGTTAATTTAAAAAAAACTATCGATAGCCGATTTTCTTCTTAAGTTATTAATGTTTGTTATATTATAATTACAAATGCTGAAGTATAAGAAAGACCGTCTTCATATGAATGACTACTTTATGCTTGATTTAATTACTATTTTAAGACCAATAAAAGCATTGTAAGATGATGAATTGAAATAAAAAATTAATTAATATTTAAGGAAAAAATATAACATATAAACTGTTAATAAAAAGAATTAGAAATTTTAATTCAAATTTTTTTGTTCCAAATATTTTTCAAAATATATAATTAAAGCAATGGTGAAACACGCGCATTGACTGCAAATTTATTGCAACTTTAATCCTGTATTCAAGGAGATAAATATTTGCATAACTCATAATTTTATATAAACCTTAAGCAATTAATAAAAATTTGTATCAACTAATGTTTATTCCCGGGGGCACCTCGAAATGAGGAAGAGATGTTCCCGGAATGCCGGTTGGATTTCTCCACCCTGGAGGGTGCACGAAAAGGTGGGGGGCCCAGCTCCTCCTATCGATGACGGGACGTACTTACTTCGGGAAGGGTTGTGCCTTGGCCGGTGATGGCCCTTATTACTCAGTCACAGTTTCCACCAAAATTGTTGTTGCGGCGGTCAAATACTTCAGTATTTATTATCCCTTTTCCTTCGGATGGGTCGGAGAGTCAGTGATAAGACTAACCTACTAATTTTTATTTGAAATAAATCAGTATTTTAAAGTATTTAATTTTAACGGTGTCAAAGTTTTCTTGTAAATTTTTATCTTCATTAACGAAATTTTTCGTGGTCGACCTAAAACGATAATAAGTCTTTACAATTTAATGTTGAATACTTATAATTGATTGCAAATAGTCTCGTCTTTTGCCAATAAATAAATAAAATAAAATAAATAGGCATAACTTAAATAAAAATATTACAATAAAAATTTCTAAGCATTCATTCTTGTTATTTCAGCTCTCAGCGGAACTATAAATATGTTTAATATTCATATTTATGAGGCTAAAGCAAATAGTTAAAACCATGAAAATATTTTTTAGATGCAACTTTCTGTAATTTTTCTTTATAAAACTATTCAGGGTGCCTCTTTAAGTCCATATACATACATACATACATACATACATACATACATACATACATACATACATACATACATATATATATATATTGTTAATTAATTTAGATTCATTTGTATTTTAGTTGTAGCTGCATTTGCGCTCTCCAAATACAATGATTGATATAAAAACTTTTTTAATTCTTAAACTGGTTTGAAGCAGCAATGATTTTTAGTTTCGATTCCGGTTTTGGTTTCCATTAATTCCGGTTTTCATTCAATGTTTCTTTTTCATTTACCTTTCATTTTGTGAACTTTTAGCGTGTAATTCTGAATTGAATTTTAATTTCAATTTCGACCTAGTTGGTTTCGTTTTAATTTTTGTTGACCAAGAAATGGGTCTTGATAGTTTTTATAATTTTATGATTATATATATATATATACCTGAGGCAACCTCCAAACTACGTATTTTGAAATATATCTACTTTTGCATTACAGGAAGACATTCTATTTCCACATTTTCTAAGATTAATTATTGTAAAGTATATATATATATACCGAATGCAATTATTTCAGTTTGGGATAACTAATTTGACCCTTTGTTATAGTTGTAAAATTGAAATTGGAATACAACAATATTTTATAGATTTTTTTTCCCTTTTGCAAAAGTAGGTTTAATTATTATTTATGATGTAATAATTATAAGTAAGTTGCTGGTACCTGTTTTGTTGTCATAGAAGAACTTAAGTTTTAAATTTCGTTTGAAATAGCTATCTTGTTTAATTAGGATTGATAGAAAGAACGATATTTTTTTTCTTATCGACAATGAATACATCCATTGAAATGGAAGGATATATAAAGGAGAAATATAAATAAGAATTATTATAATTTTTTGACTTTGTTATTCAAGCATAATTTTGGGTAGACAATATTTTTATGTTCTTTAGTCTTTAGAAAAAACAAAGAAATTTCTGGTGAGAATCCAACATTCAACTAGCCATGTAAAAAGCATGGATTCTCTAGGTTCAAAGCAATATATTGTATGTATAAAGTGTTGTCAAAATTTTATCGCCATAGAATGAACGGTACGGCAGTGTATAAAATACGAAAAAAAAATCATTGTTATTTATTAGATAGATAATGAATTTTTAAAAAAATAATCGCATATTATTTAAAAACATTAATACAACATAGAAATTTAGTAAATAATTAATAATATAATTAAAGATTATAATTAATTATTGGTAATTAGATATAATTTATAAGTAAACTAATTAACTAGTAATAACTATCACATGAATAAATTTTTATTTTCATTGTTACAGGTTTATAATCCTTTCTGAAGTTTAAACGATGCAATTCTTGTGGATTGGCTGGCAGATATTGATATTAACAGGTAATTGTTTTTCATTCAACTGCTATCGATAAACATTATTTCTCTCTTTTCCAGATGTAACATTGAGCAGTCGCATTTGTTTCTTCTTAAATTTATTAGAAGGTTTTGAAAAAAAAAATGCTCTCAAAAAGATTGCAAGAGTCGTTTTGTGTTACAAAGAAGGTTTATTGTTCTTTTAAGAACAATTAAAAGACTTTGAATCGTATTAGCTTTTGCTTATCACTTTGTATTCGCTTGTGTTCAGATAAAAATGTTTTTATGGAGAAGTGGAACACAATATTGTTTCTCACTACATAAATTATTATAGACTAGCCGCCTTTGGCGACCAGCTGGTTCTCCATGAGTAGTGTGTTCTAAAATTTTCAATTAAATCACATATTCATTAGCCTTGAAGTAATTCCGGGCTTTGATTGGGCTGAAATTAATATTTCCTTTAAGACGATGAACGGAAAGTTCTAAAAGATTAAATTTAATTCAAAATCTAATTTAAAAATTTGAAACAAGAGCTCCAAGGTGCACATTCCCGACCCCCAGAGTATACATGTAACAAATTTGGTAGTTGTAGATCCCACGGTCTGGCCTGCAGAGCGCCAACACAAATACATTGAGCTTTATTTTAAGTATAGATAAAAAAAATATATGTTATTTTTTCTTTAAAATCAGTACGAAATTTAAGAAATAGTTAAAGTTAAAAGATTCAGTTATTAGAAGTTAAAGAATCGGTAACTTTATTCAGAAAAACTTTTTGAGTTTAATGCTGTAATAAATTATCGGTTATGCTTCGAAATTATTAAAAAAGTTTTTTTCGGTGATGTTGCCAAAATATTAAATATGTTTCTTTAAAGAAAGGGAAAAATTTATTGAATAAATGATTTAAATGTTGCAAACGATTACAGAAACCTTGGCTTTGCATTTATTTTTTTAGAAACTATCACATTTTATAATGGAAAAAATTATTGAATTAAAGATACAGATATTGCAAACGATTATAGAAATATGCCATTAAGTCGAGATTTCAATGCACTTCCTGTCTAAATTCAATTAGGTTTACCATAAGTAAAGAAGATTTGTTGAATAAATTATTTAGATATTGCAAACGATTATAAAAACCTTTGCTTTACATTTATTTTTTTAAAGAAAATATCACATTTTATGTTTCTTTTATTTTATCCAGTCACATGCTAAAGGTGCATTTCTTTAGGCTTGATTTACGATGATAGTTGTTTTTTTTTATTTTAACTTCCGTCATTGTTTTCTTTTCTTTTATCCAGTCACGTGCTTAAAAAAACATGGTTAAAATACTTCTTTAAAAACTCGTTACAAATAGAAGCTTAAGTTATACATTAAAACACTGATGCCATTATAAAGCCAATTTTTTAATCTTTAAATTGACGTAAAAATCATGTTTGTGCGATATTTTCGGAAGTTATAGCGGAAAAACGTCGACATTTCGCTTAAATTTAAATTAATTCAAATTCTAATTAAAAATTCGAAAAAGGACTCGGAGGTGCACATTCCCGACCTCCAAGGTATACATGTACCAAATTTGGTAGATGTAGGTCCAACGGTCTGGCCTGTAGAGCGCCAACACACACACACACACACACACACACACACACACACACACACA
>JAPMOQ010013041.1:131089-150433 GCA_026543055.1 Argiope trifasciata | reverse complement strand
ACACACACACACACACACACACACACACACACACACACACACACACTCACACACACACACACACACACACACACACACACACACACACACACACACACACACATTGAGCTTTATTATAAGTATAAATTAGCCACCTTTGGTGACCGGCAGGTTGGCAATATTAATGCTCGTTAAAATTTTAATAATTTAATATTTTATGTAACTCCTATTTTAAGAACTTCTTCATCAAAAATATTTGAAAGCTTAAAATTTTAAAAGTCATATAATTCATTTCTAATATTAAAAAGGTTTTCAGACATAACGTAATATGCCTCTCACTGAATTTCTCATAGCTCCAGTAGAATTTATACTTTAAAGTGGAAATGATTAATCTGTTATTAATATAAGAACATTTTTTTACTGAATAGAGTTGTCAATAATCAGAATACAATGCACATGTGAGAATTTTCTGCACCAGTTAGGGTAACGCTATGCGGATTAGAAATTTTTAATTTCCTTTATTCTGTTTTATTTTAATTAAAAAAATGAGCTTCATACTTCAGAATGGATCTGAAAGATAAATTAATTAACAATGTTTAATTTTAACTGCATCAGACACAAAGAAAGTAAGCGGAATCGTTTGAAATAATCGGCCGAAAATATGGTAAGTCTAAACTCTTTTGCGTAGAAAAAAAAACTGAAGCCTTACTCATTTGGCGGTAGGAAAGTGGAAAAGAGTTTTTGGTGGGAAAGCCAGTTTTTAGTAAATAATTAAAATTGCAAAAATAGGGACCCCAGGTGCAAATTTTCGATCTCCAAGGTATGCATAGGCCAAATTTGGTGGCTGCAGGAAATTTGGGCATACACACTTTGAGCTTTATTATAAGTATAGATTAGAATAGAAGAATAAACGTTTGTCTATACTGAATTTAATACAACTACATTATAGAATAGAATTTGGCTATTTTGAGCCTTTTTTATTTGAATTCCTAAGTAATTTGAATTTTTTTTTCCTTGGCACTCAAATGTTTTACGACAGTAAAATATTATTCTATACGAATTTATTTTGACTTATTTGAAGTAAAAAGTTGATTATATGGAATAATTATTTCCAATTTTTTAAAACCATTCTCACCTTGTATCGTTAATGATCGCTCGGAACCGGAGGGCTTCAGGTTCGTGATCTGATTCCACTGAAGAACCATTGTGTGAGCTGGCCTCCTGCACCTTAAATCAGTCGGGACCAAACGTTCTCCCACTGGTGTGGTGGGGAAATTTGGAAAAGGAAGTGCACTCTCAACTATTGTCTTGGTCATCTGAACGGGGCTAAAAATTAAGAGGTTTGCGCCTAAATAGCCTTAACATTACTTTAAAGCAAGATGTTAAAATAACTAAAACAACGAACTTGACCAAACCTTAAAGATAGTAACAATTTTCAAAGCCTTTAATGTTTCCAATGATTTTATTGTTATGCAATTAGTAAGCAAAAAATGTGCTATATTTTATACATATCTATATATTTTAGCTTTTTGTACATTTTAGTTTTTATTTATTTATTTCAGGAACAATACTATTTACATATGGAGCAGAAGAAAAGGTAAGAAAATCTAATTATTTTAACTGCACATTATATATTACTTCGGATTTATAGGATGATCAGCAAATAAGCCCTGATTTCAAAATATCTCTACAACAAAGATCGATAGAATTATGCGGTAAACTGTCCGTTTATTAGTAAAACTGTAAAAAGCCGTACAAAAGTTTAGAAAATTTAGTTACGAAAATCGTTAACAGATGACGCTCTAATCATAATTCCAATAGACGCTTTCAGTGTGACGTCAAAAATGACAAATGACTCCCAATCTGACTCCTTGTGATTTCTTTCTGTGGGGAACATTGAAAGACACTGTCTATAGAAACAATCCCGCCACTCCAGATGAGCTTGAATCGTTGATTGGTGTTGCATGTGATCCCATTTCCGTTCAGACATTGCAAGACGTGATGTCAAATTTCATCATTGTTAGATTACGCCACCTCATTGTTTCGAACGGTGCACATTTTGAAAAAATTGTATTTTGATTGCAAAGACCACGTCACTTTATTGTTTTTTTTTCTAAGAATCCTTTCAGAAAATGAGTTTTCAGCGCAGAGCGCCATCTGTTAACGATTTTTGCAATTAAAGTTTCAAAATTTTGTACGCTATTTTTACAGTTTGACTAATAAACGTACAGTTTACCGCATAATTCTATTTATCTTTTTTGTAGAGTTATTTAATTTTGAAATTAGGACTTATTCGCTGATCAACCTGTAAATCCATACCAACTTTATATTATATATAATTTATCTCTAAAAGTGGTTTTAATTTTGCAATTAATAATAATTTCCAATTCTAAAAGAATAAATTGTAAATGCTGTGAGTAACTAGACACAAAAAGTTTGGATTGTAGCCGAATCGAATTACGAACTTTTAGGGACGGATTTTTACTTTCTAACGATGGAACGAATGCACTGATAATGTGCATAGCAATAAATAAGAAGTGATATGAATTTGGATGTGAAGAATTACGCCTGTTGATACCATTGCGGAAGCGATGAGGTACTAGCATTGCCAAAATGAGATGGAATGGCGAATTTTTCAGATGAATAAAACTATTGAAAGGATATATAATACAATACTGTTATGGCATTATATTCGAATGTAATTTCATGTATAATTTATAGTAGTTGAATATTTATGAATATAATATACTACCGCATTTTATTGAGCAAAAAATTGTACTATATAGGAAATGTTATAAGAAATGCTAAAAAAATAATAACGCTTAAATGTATGAATGCCTATTCATCTGGAAGCAGTTTCTAAAATGGAATAGAATTTATATAAGATTAGGTACAATTCTTTAAGATGTCTACTATGTGAATGATTCTTTTTTTTTTTCTTTCTAAATTTGTAATGAAACAGGCGAGATTGAATTCCTCGAACTTTCTTCTTTTCTTTGTACATTCTGTAATAAATGCATTACTTAATTGCCTACCAGTGACAAAAAGTTGTTACACAGGAGCTTATTAGCGTACGATCATCGGAGATATTTTTTAAAATCAATGAATGAAAATGGAATGTGATTATTGCACAAGTATTGTGGAAATTTCTTTCCTGGCCGATTGAAATCAAAATGTGACATCGACTGATTGTATATTATATATATATTCACTAAATCAGTGTACCAAATTTCATATGTTTAAGTGATTGCACTTATGAGTTATACTATTTACATGCTCTTGAAAGTACAAACCAATAGAAGGTCTATCTCTTGACGGCCTACTCTTCAAATTTGATACATAACTATACTTTAGATCTTAAAACTATGCATCAAACTTTATCTACCTTTTTGTCTTCCTTTAGTAATTATCGCATTGTATTGTATTTTAAGTTTTGATTGGAAACTCAAATTGATGTCACTTACCAGAATATGGAATAGGGCCGGGGTAACCTGGTTGATTGGGCTTAGGATTCGCATCCCTTAGATTGCGAGTTCGAAGCCCGCCAGCCGAAGACCTTAGTTTGTGGTGGTGACAGGCGAGCTTATAAATCTGTCATGGTCACAAAGTCCTATATGTCGCGTGTAATACCACTGGTTCAGAGTTTATCGTTCTCTGATTCAGGTCTAAATAACGATATTTAGATGAGTGAGTGAAATATAATGAGTAAAGTTTGCTTCGTAAAAAGGGTTGTGATGCATGAGTAGCTAATTCATAGTTTTGGCCCAAGATGGCGTGACTGAAAATACAAGCGAAGCAAAAATGTTCGGATTAAATCGGAATGATTCTTTAGTCAACGGGCTTGTTAATGACAAGTGCAATTAGAAACAACAACAGAATTGCTCTGAGTAACTCCTGTGAACAATTTTTAATAATTCTTTACCTCTTCCGATCAGAGACAAAAAAAATGTCTATTTCCGACTTTTTAATATGGAGTAAGACTCTATGCTACCATTTATACTCTATATTTCTTTTTTAGACTAATTGTAGTGAATAATAAGAAATGCATATCGACATCATATAACCCATCTTCAAAAAATGAAGGTTTTTTTTCCCACAAAACATAAAAAATCTTGTATTTTATCTTTTCAAACATAAATAATTAAATTTCAAAAATTTAATCATTTTCATTTGCATGCTTTAAAGTCGAATCTACTCAATTAACATTCATAACCACATGACTAATTAATCACTCATGGGATGCAATATTTACATGAAAACTGTCTTAAGAGATACTAGGCGCCTTTGGTGACCTGCTGGTTCGCCAAGAGTAATGCGTTCTAAAATTTTCAATTAAATACTTATGTGCCTTGCTCTCTTCATAATTTCTCTACCAGATATACTTAAACTTCGAAAATCACATAACTCATATAATTATAGAAGCCTTACGACTATTTGTTCATTGCACTATAAAACTAGCTGACTCGCAATAAGTTGTCATGAAATCATGTGGAAAATATCACATTTTATGTTTGTTCCATAACATCACGTTTCTTTTTAAACACGTGCTGTACATCACACTTTTCTCGGTTTAATTTGCAATAAGAGTTAATTTAATTATTCAGTTTCAGTTTTTGTCAAAATGACGGCAATCACTGATACATTCATAACGTGCTCTTGCAGGTTAAAATCTACTTTCATTTTGTAAGAAATTAATTGTTGAAAAATATGATTATATTTCTTTAAAAAAATTCATTAAAATTAGAAACTGAATTTATAGCTTTAAACATTGATATCAATGAAAAAAAACAAAAAAACAGTCATTTTAAAAAAAAGTTTTATACTGTAATATTTTTAGAAGTTACCGCAGAAAAATTCTGAATGCTAGAGTAATTTTAATTTAAGTTTAAAAAAAGTCCTTCTAGGTATTCTGATGTATTCTGATGATGATTAGGTGTTTGCCCAAAGTGGCGTTACACTGGTAAAAAGCTTACAATTACAATAAAAAAAATAATTTAAATAGCCATCAAAAGACTCGCTATTCAAACTTAGCTTTTCCATGCAAGCGTACAAAATGCAAAAGAAGCTAAAGGCAGCGCCAAAAAAAAAAAAACATTGAAAAACAAATCAAAGCAAAGAGAGAAAGAAAATAAAAGCTTAGAGGGAAAGACAAAAAAATGAAAAATAATAATAAATAAATAAATAAAAAATGAAAACATATAAACAAATATAAAAATATAAATAAAGAATAGTCCATTATCCGGAACAAAAAGCCACAGATACAGAGCTCTTCCTGCAATTTTACGAACAGAATATTCTCCACTTTTAGCAGTGCTTGAATTTCTCTGCGCAAAATTTGAAGAAAGGCAAAAAATAAAGTCCATTTAAAGTCTGAAACTGGTAAAAAACATTTACACTAGAAAAAATGATTTGTCACAAGGTATAACCGAGAAAGAGTTCTTTTCCTTTTGCCAAAAAGAAAAAAAATGGAGTGCAAGGTGATCCAGATAAGCGATAATAGGATAAATTTTTATTCCGTTTGGAAAATTTTGCTTTCGTTGTGATACAGGAAATCCAAAATATTTTGGGCTTCAAAAGACAGTTTATTATTTGACAAAATTTGAGAGATAAGTTGATGTGGTTTAGTAAAATTTCTGAGATGATGAAGAATAGGGCAATGGAAAATGTAGTGGGAAATATCGTCATAATCATTACCACATCTACAACTACAGTTCCTCAGATTGAATCTTTTAAGGCAATGCGGGGGAAGTCCATGGTTAGTGGTTAACTGGGCTAAATATTTATTGTCAATGCATCCATTTCTTTTTACTTGAGTAAATATATTGAAAGTAAAGCGGCCTGTTTCATTATTTTCCCATCTTGATTGCCATTCATCGATGAGAATTTTACGAAGACGATTTTTGATTGATCTGTCGGATTCTCCAAGGTCATAGTCTATTGTAGGTTTAATCGAAGCAGCTTTGGCAGCCAGATCAGCTAGTTTATTGCCTTTGATACCAATGTGGGCTTTAACCCAATGTAATGAAATATTATCATCTATCAGACTTTTAACATCTTCTATTAAATTATTCTTTAGATTAAATTTTTGTAGAGCCTTTAATACCCTCAGGCTGTCAATGAAAATATGATAATGCAAATTCGGTTTGTTATGGTTTTTCCAATTTAAAGCTTGATATATTGCAAAAAGTTCTGCTTGAAAAACTGAGCAGTGATTTTCAAGCCTATAATGAAACTCTTCAATTCTATCTTCTCCCTCAAAAACGCAAAAAGCCGCCCCAACTTGTTCATTCCTTTTAGAACCATCCGCATAGATGGAATATGGAGCTGTCACTCTAGAAACATCCCACTGCACCTTTACGATCTTACTTGGATGAATCCATCTGTTTTCATAAGTAATCATATTAGAACAGTCAATTGATTTGTCAAAAATATGGACGCTATTTTATCTTCATTTGTAACATTTTCTTTCTTGGCCGTTTCGTTAGCATTCATAGCTCTATCCGTCTCTTCTAAATCTAAGAGATCAGAAGTTCGCAACATACTTAACTTAATATTTGCAGCAAAGTGTTCTAAAGATAGATAAATGCTAAGATATTTTTAAGAAAACACGGAGAAATAAAGAAATAAAAACTGCTTAAAATATTAGTAAACATATTTTGTTGAGTATGACTCACAGAGCAAGGTATGAAAAAATCTAACAGTTATTCATCAATGCATTTTTTGTTTCAAGTTACTTAAAATGTAATTATTATTATTATTATTGTAATTATTTAGAACAAGTTTACAGCAGATAATAATATGCACGCCAATTACTAATGATTTACAAATTAGCCATTTGGCACGAATTTGAATGCGTATCCTGTATAAACTCAAGCATGTTTACCATAAACAAAATGCTGATTTACTAAATTAATGATATAGATGTTGCAAACGATTATAGAAACCTTTGTCTTGTATTTATTTTTTAGAAAACATAACATTTAATATTTATTTAATTTCATCCAATCACGCGTTGAAAGATGCATTTTTTTTTTTCAATTTAATTTGCAATCATAGTTAATTTATTTTTTAATTTGAACTTCTGTCAGTATGATGGCAACAGTTTAATACAAGCTATTTTCCCCCTTCGCTCGTACATTATTTATTGTTTTTTTAATTTTTTAAAAATTTTATTGTTTTATCTGAAATATATTATTGGAAAAATATGTTTACAAATTTCTTTAAAAATTCGTCAAAAATAGAAATTTAAATTAAATGTTAAAATACTGGTACCATTAGAAAGCTAAGTTTTTAATCTTTAATTTGATGCAAAAATCATCATTGTCCGGTAATATTTTTGGAAGTTATAGCAGAAAAACGTCGAAATTTCGCTTAATTTTTAATTAATTCAAATTTTAATCAAACATTCGAAAAAAGGCTTCGAGGTGAGCATTCTCGATCCCCAGGGTGTACATGTACCAAATTTGGTAGCTGTAGGTCCTACGGTCTGACCTGTAGAGAGCCAACACAAACACACACACACACACATTGAGCTTTATTATAAGTATAGATTAAAAACGTTTCAATCTCTTTCCGTCTGAAAAGTTTGCATTGAATCAAGCAGCTCATTTGATGCATATAAAATGAGCATGAAATAATTCCAATGTTTAATTATCATCATTTATAAAGGTTTAATTAATTAATTAATTACTTCTTCATTAGCATTTTGTGAATAACCTTCATTAAACATTTTTTTTCAAAATGCATAACTATTGTTTAGATGTTGATGAAAGTGTTGTGAACACAAAATCTATTGGAACTTTTTAAAATTATGTTTTTTCTTCTTTTTTAGGATTCTCTTTCCAGTAGCCCAACCACACCAGATTATAACACTAACGAGGATTACCCAGATAACTATCCTGATTACCACGATAGAGATTACCCGAACCCGGATTACTATGACCAGGCCCCCGATAGGGAGGGCCGATCCAGATCCTTTCCAGAAGACGTACCAGAAATGATGAACGAAGAACGCTATCTGAAGCAACTGCGGTCCACGATACCAGGCATTCCTGGCGTAGACTATCCGATGTACCAGAGTGTACCAGACACATCATTCCAGTGCCAAGATCAGAGGAATCCAGGATTTTATGGTGATGTCGAGGCCCAATGTCAGGTAAAATCAAGTTTTAAATACTTTCATCGAACATATTCAATCTCATATGTGTTTCTGGGGACGGTAGCTCTGTTTATGGAATCTGATGTAATGTTTTGAAAAGACAGCCAGGAACAATGAAAATTCTTTTTCTACACATGATAAGCTCATTAAGCCTCTAGGATTTCCCTTCCCTGTGAAACCTTATCAATTTGCAATCTACTTATAAAATAGATTTTATCGTCTTTATTAACTGCCTTTTTCGATCTGTGAAAATTGGATTTATAATGAAGTTAATCCAATTTTATCATGCAATCCTTTGGCGAGCAGCTACTTGCTAGTTCATTTCATTATTGATTTCTTCAGATAAGTATTTTTAAGTTCCAAATTTTGATAGATATATAACTCGTACTATTTTAGAAGCCTTGAACCATTTTATTGACTGTGCTTCGCAATTCATTAATTTTTTTTATTTATACACTGGAGGAAAAAAAATTACTGTAAATGAAATTTGGACAATGCATTTTTCTAGTTAGTATGTTTTATTGACTAAATTATTAAGATTACAGACTAATTTAAGCCAAAGAAAAGGCATTTAAAATGTGAAAACTGTTACATTAACAGTAGGTGTACCCGACAGAATTTTGAATGCAAACCTGCAAACGTGCAAGAATTGTGTCATCAGGTGCCGAATGTAACTTTGTGTTATGAAGTTCCATGCTTGTTGTACTTGTTTTGTCAATACTGGGACGATTAGGGATGGCTGGGATTATGACGGAGTTTTCATCCAATACTATTCCATTCTTGCAAAATTGGATATATATCTGGTGATCCTGCAGGTCAAGGTAACATATCGACAATATGTAGAGCACGTTGAGTTACAACAGTGATATGAAGGAGAGCATTATCCAGTTGGAAAACTCCCTCTTGAATGCTGTTCATGAATGGCAGAACTACAAGTTGAATTACCAGATTTACGCACAAATTTGCAATCAGTGTGTTTGGGATAACCACAAGAGTGCTCTTGATATCACAGGAAATTGCTCCCCAGAGCATGACTCCAGGTACAGGTCCAGTGTGTTTAGGCCACAGACAGTTTGATTGCAGGCGTTCCTCTGGCCTTCTTCTGACGAACACACAACCATCACTGGCACCAAGGCAGAACCTGCTTTCATCAGAAAACACAGCATATCTTCACTCCTTCCTCCAAAGAGCTCTGACTTGACACCACTGGCGTCACAAATTGCAATAACTTGGAGTCAGTAGAATGCACGCTACAAGGTGCCTGACTCGCAACTGTCCATGAAGTAACTGATTTCTGATAGTTCGCTGTGTAACTGTGGTAATAACTGCAGCTCGAATTTCTGTCGTAGACGCAGTACGACGAGACGCATCCATACGCCGAATACAGATGTTTTTCTTCCCAGTAGTGCCCCATAGCCATATGGAACACGGTCTTCTTGAGGCATTATCATCCTTTGACCGCTGCTCCCAACACTCATGCACAATAGATACATTTCAGCCAAGTTTTTCTGAAATACCGCAGAAAGAAAACGGATCTTCTTGTGGCTCTTTTACACCACCTCGCTCAAACTCGGTGGGCGGTTGATAATGGCTTCTTCATCTTCTTAAACGCATTCTTGGGGAACATCAACTCAATACGTCGAATTTCAATGATAAATAATGCTCATGAACTTTTCAGCGTGCATTTAAAACAAACCTGATATGCAAATTCTTAGTAGGATTACTACCCCCACACTTATACGCAAAAAGCGAAATTTGAATCGATGTCATCCTTCAGATGCATAAATAAACCTACCAAATTTCGTTTATCGTCAGATGTATAAATACGCCTACCAATTTTCGTTTTATTATCGTTATATCGTTATTTAACTTGTCTTGGTAATGGGATTTTTTTTTCTACCAATGTGTTTTTATACATCTAGCTATATCACAGGAAATGGCAACAGTAATTAAAAATTCAATTATTTTGCCTGTTTCATTATTTTTTATGCTAATATCGCTAGTAATTTGGATTGTAAATCAAAAAGTAAAAAAATTTGCAACTTTAATAGGGATTTTTGTCAATAACTGGTATTCTCCCTGAATTCTTATGTTTGGAGGTGCTATGTAAATTTTTTCATTTGTAATTCGTTTAATATTCTTCTAGAATTCTTTTGAAGCTTTGTATTTTTATTGAAAAATAGGCTTAAAATATTTTCAAAAATGTATTAAGAATAGAAAAAAAATATAAAGGAAAAAATTATATCACTGAAAATATAATTTGTTAAATTTGAATGAAAAAAATGTTTATGTTATTCTCGAAATTTTTTTTGTTTATTTTTGAAATAATTAAAATGTTAATTAAAAGGAAAAAGAAAGAAAGAGTCACTCCGAGGTTCATATTCCCATTATGTAACAGTTTTGATAGATCTTGCTCAAACGTTCTAGACTGAAGAAACCAAATCGTAGATAGACAGATTCACACTTTCATCTTTATTACAAGAAAAGATTTTGAAAACCAAGGAAAAAAAAACCGGTCTTGTGATTGAAAAAAAAAAAGAATGGAAAAATCAGGCAATTTACTGTTTCTCCCCCAACCATTCGCAAACAAATTTATAGTTTTCGGCATTGATGTTTGGTATTATTATCGATATTTTAAATATAACAATATTAAATATACATATTTTACAAATAGATATCCGTATTAATATTGATATCAATAGATCAATATCAAATTCCATTTCATTGTTTTAAATGTTTTACCACTCTTTTAATTCTGTAAATTTCATTCTTTCCCGGTAAGTATAGGGATAAGATGTGGAATTAACAGAAAACTTTTATTTAGAAAAGCTTGGCATCAGTTTTAATAACTTAATTTATTAGAAAATTGATTAATTTTCAAATATTTAAGTAGAATAGAAAATGACAAGACATTTGAGAAATAGCACAATTTATAATATCCATATATAACACTTCATTGCTTAAAAAATACTATTTGCTTAATTAAATAGTGTATAATTGTTTTATGTTGATAATTTACGTTTCGAATACATATAATGATTACTAACGTTAATAAAAATGCACATACGTAAAGTAAAAAGAGGAATGAGCCATTAGAACGTATTATATGCTAAAATAGTTTTAGATATATAAGAAAAAGTAGATAAGGTATCTAATTAAAATCATCAGTTTACATAAATTCATTGAAGCTTTTTATTTTATGAGTATCAATGAGTGTAAATTAAAGATAAAAATGGCTAATCTTCAGTTATTTGCTTGAAGCAACCTTTATAAGAAATTGCTTCAATTTTTAAGGAAATAAATAACAGCATTTAAAAAAAAATTCAAAGTGCATTCAAATTTAAGGTCTAAAAGTTTTTATTACAAGATTTTCATCCATTTAAAGTTTATATATTTTTTCAAGCCTTTCTCAAAAAAATTAAAAAAAAGTTTTGATTTTTATAATAGTTTACCGGATGCATGAGAGCTAGATTCGTTTTTATTTGTAACTGTTACCACTGGTAATTTATTATTAATAAAGTAATACAACCAATAAAAAATATCACGATCTATTTACTGACATCACTTATAATACCCATAATTTCTATTACTGCTTAATTTTTTTTTACTAACAATTTTGAAACTTCATCAAATATATATTTTGATGGAACTGTTAGTTTAAAAAAATGTTATGAAAGTAAATTTCACAGTTTGGTCTATTATAAATTTAGGAATATTTGATTTCTATAGGCCTTAAATAGCCCTTAAAGAGTTTCGAATCCAACAAAAATATAAAAAAATCAGCTTAATTGTCAAGATATTTCTTACCTTCACTTTTATGTGATATCACCTAACGTATGATAGAATATGTAACATAGTTTATGGCCAAAATTTTTATTCACAAATTATGTTAATAACTAAATAAATTTAATGAAATCCTAAAATTACATAAAATATAAATTTACTTTTCCAATTAAAAATTATTCATTGAAATAAAAGAGGATTAACTATACCACCTAAAATCTAAAATTCTTTTTCTAACTTAGCTATTTTTCTTATTTTTTTTAGGTATTCCACATTTGCCAGGAAGATGACCGGCACGATTCCTTTCTATGCCCCGTGGGCACGGTTTTCAACCAGATGAATTTCATCTGCGATTGGTGGTTCAATTTTAAGTGCGATGAAACGCCCACCTTCTTTCACCTGAATGCACAATTTTACACCGCTTCTGGAGCAACCCCTGCTTCTGTAATGATACGAGAAACAATGAAAAAAATGAGGAGGTTTACCGAGGGAACAAAGTACAAGTCATCTTTAATGAAAAATTCTATGAGAAATTCAAATACTGACTTCAATAATGGAATTAAAAAAATGGACATGGACAATCAAAAGTTTATGGCAGAGATGGAACGTCGTAGAATCATGAACTTGTTTATGCCAAAAATGAGACCTGCCAACATCTGGAAAAGGTTACGGTCAACAAAATATACTGACAATCAGATCGGTGATAAAATAGTTGATGTCCCGCCTATGGGTGTAACAGCTGCACTCAGAACTGAAGATTTCACGTTACTAGCATCAACGAAACTTTTGGATTTTGTGAATTCTGATTATCCAACAACATCTGCAGGAACCACTGAATTCTCCCCTGAAACAACTTCTGCCAACCATATTATTGAAACTACTTCACAGTTTGTGAACAACACAATTCAGTCTAATCAAACTGAAAACATTTCAACCTTTGAAAGCTCATCAGAGGATTATCCAATATCTAGTGACATTGAAACTGAAAATATCGAACAAAATGGCACAACTGCAAAGAGCAGTTTTAATGAAAATGTAATCAACATTCCTTTAAGCATTTCAACAGCATCGTTAGACGTCCATTCAGTTTCAGAAAATATTACTCTTAATTCAATTCCAATCGAAATAACTGAAGAAGATTTCAATGACATTATGTCTTTGGTTGATTTAAAAATTGAAAACAGTACGGATGCATTGACTCCACTTAAGGGGGAATATTTTGTAAACCAGACAGACATCTCTAAAGCTAACATTTCATTGAGTGAATCTCCAAGTTATTCAACTCGTTTGCCAACGACATCACCTAATACTGAATCAAACATTGCTTTATACCCTCTTTCTCCAAATATTTCATCTGCAACTCTTGGAAATGGAACCCATGTATCTGTGTCTGTTACGATAAGGGCTAGAACTGGAATCAGTCGCTTAAAATGGAGAAGAGTTGGCCAGGGCAAGAAACGAAAGAATCCAAAGCTTCAAGATGCTTCAGAAAATGCTGACGTTGATGAGCATCGAAGTTCTTTTATGGATGTGGAATACAGGAAACGTCCAATGAGGAACAAGAAGTTCAGAAGCAGAATAATGTGGATCCCCACCAAGAATAATTCACTTAGTAGGAAAAGTCATTGGAAAATTTTCTTAAATTCTAGACCTCAGAATTTTAGTACCCATAGTCTCAGAAAAGCAGTAGAACAAACTGAAAAAGTACAAATAATAGGAGATCTGAAATCGTCTGTAAAGACTGAAGAACCGAAACTGAAGAAGGAAGAAATGCAGAAATTGGAGCTGATTGGCGATATGAAATCATCCATTCAAATCCAAGAAACAGAACTTGAAAGGAACAACAGCTTAGAAACGAACGCAATTCTTAATCCTAAAGCAGCCTTACCATATACAGATCCTACAAGTGAGACTTTGATGACAGAAAGTACAAAACTATCATTTGCTTTAATGGAAATGGCAGAATCAACAACCAGTGGTTCAACTGATGATACTTTAGTACCTAGTGAATCACCAATCATTAATGAAGAAGAAAACCGAGAAACTGAACTTCATGAAAACCTGAAGAATTCTGAAGCAACCACCAATTGTGAAGCCATCTGCATTAAACTTCTTAAGAGCATGGGGATAGAAAACTACAGTATGATTAATAACGACAAGACTTCGACAGTAAATGTTTCTGAACCATATTTAACTACCACCGATGTTCTCAAAAATGATCTTTTTGGAAGAAGAAGCTTTTTAGAGATTTCTCCATCTGATCAGTGGACTGTTAAGTACGACCCAGGTCCTAACTGTGACGAAGATGAAGATGGCAATAAAATCCTTGTTAGAGGATGGAGTGTCATTATTGATAGTGGATCTATCACAAAGGAGAAAACTGTCAAGAGAAGAGGTTGCCAGAATGCATTTGATGACAGCAAAATAATTGTAATGCAAAATATGTTATCCGACCACGATACAACACCAAAAGAGAATACTCCAAATATCTATGGGCGTGGAACAAGCAATAAGCCTAACATAAGCTTTGGCTCTATGGATCAACAATACTGGTTGACATTAGTGAAAAACTGGTTAGAATCATCGCCAAAATCTAACAATAAAGAAGATTCTATTTCAAGTTGGAGCGATGACAACAACGAGTTCAAAACTCAAGCTAAGGCCTCAAATACATACGGAAGTTTTCCATCTAATAATGCTAATTGGATGGAAATCAATCCTTCAAGAGGTAACTCCTGGCCCCGTGAATTTCCTTCTGAAAGAACTCAAAACAGAATACAGGATTACAATCGAAATTCACAAAGAAAATCTTTTGGTGAGCAGAAAAAAATCAGAGATTCAAATGATAGCCCATTCACTGATCCAAAGCATGATTGGTCGAATGATAGAAATCATAAAAATATCAAGCAAGGTAAAAATAAGCAAAATTCAAAACATTCTGGAAATAAAATGTATGCACTTCATTCAAATGGGTTTTCTGATACTAGAACTAATTGGAACTCTAACAATGAGGGGCAACAAGATGTTTTGAGTTCTCAAAGTGACAGAAAAGAATGGCAAATAAATATAGGACAAAAAAATAATAGAAATATCGATTCTAGAAATGAGAGAGGTGACAGTATTAAGAAGGGATTCTTGTTTAACGGAAATACTCAAAGTAATACAAAATCGCAAAATTGGCAGCCCTCCTCTTCAAAAGGAAACAATAACAAATTTAAACCACGTAAAGGTAATCAAGATTGGTCTTCATCAGAAAACCGAAATGTTCATTCAATTGGGAGGGACAAAGATTGGTCAGAAAGTCAGAAAAATCAAATGCATAATTCGAAGAAAACAAAAAGAGACCAAGACGAATGGTTTATGAGTAGCGAAGAGAATATGAGAATTTCTTCTCCTCACGATACACCTGTTTGGAAAGATGACACATCTCAGTGGAGTTCTGATCAATATCTGAAAGCAGAATCGAAGGCAAATAATGCTAAAGCTGGCTTTCCTAATGATCGAAATGATAAAAAATCTTGGTCTTCTGATACATCTAATAAGCCTTGGTCTTCTACAAAAATGCAAATGGATAGCGACTTTGTTTCCAGGAAGAAGGGGCCATGGTCTTCTGATGAGGAAGTCGATAAAAATAAGAGACTTCACAGTGATTCAAAAGGTGGTAGTTGGTCTTCGGGAACTAGTAGTAAAAATAGCAGATTTCCTTCCGAATCTATAGACAGAAGTTGGTCCTCAGATGATAAAAATTTTAAAAGAAATGATCAAAGGAAAGGTTATCCTGATACAAACAGTAAACCTGATTGGTCCTCAAAACCTAGAGATTCCCAAGAAGATTGGCCAGCCACTAAGAGTAAAAGCAGAGATGGTCCGACACCGTCGGATAAATCTAATCGCAATAGCAGACAAAATTCCAAAGGTTGGTCATCTGATAATAGCAAACTTGTGCCTCCTATTAGGAGTGGAAGCTCATGGGACGTAGAAAACAAAAGGGACTCGAATTTTCCCACCAATGGCAACAAAAATGTTTGGCCGTCCTCAAGGAGACTGGACGATAATTCTTGGACTTCGGACGATCAGCAAAGGACAAAAGCTGATTGGCCTAGTAATGATGAAGACTGGTCTGATAGAAGGAAATCAGAACCCAGCGATTCTCGAAAAGGACGACAAAAGTCATCAAATAATGATAAAAGTGATGGCACATGGCCACCACAATCCTCTAATAAAAACGAGTGGAATCAAGATTCTCAGAGAGACATAAGTGATTGGTCAGCAGACGATCGACAAACAAGAAGTGATGATTGGTCAGCAGACGAAAGACAAACAAGAAGTGATGATTGGTCAGCAGACGATCGACAAACAAGAAGTGATGATTGGTCAGCAGACGATCGACAAACTAGAAGTGAGGATTGGTCATCAAAAAGTAAAGACAATATACCTCCTTTTAGTTCAGATAAGGGAAGAGGTAGAGATTTTAAAGCTTCTGAATCTAGAAACACCAAAGACGATAGGTCCAGTGATAACAAGAGGGATAATACCAATTGGTCCTCTGACAAAGCTGCCGGTACCAGAGATGAATGGAATAAAAGAGGACTATCAGACGAACAAAAGCCTTCGAGTTGGTCTCCAGATGATCGTCAGATAATCAGTGACGAAACTGATACTCCAAATAGGTGGCCTTTTGACAATCAGAAGGACATAAGTGATGAGGACAGAAGCTCTAAAGGCTGGCAAGCAACATCGAAAAATAAAGATTCTAAAGGACCTTCATGGGGTGACAGCGATTCATCTAAAGCCAGTTTTGGAAGCAAATCCGGCTGGGATGCCCAAGGAAATGTTAATAGTCAAAAACCGGGTTTCATTAAAGGAAATAAGCCTACATCATCTCAAGGACAAAATGGTTGGAATGACCCTCAAATGCAGACTGGTCAATGGAAAATTGATTCGCCGAAAACTGCTTCAGACTGGTCTTCTTCACGTCCAGATAATAAAAGAGGTTCTACTAAGACTAAAGGCAACGTAGAACCCAATATTCAAACTCGATGGTCAAATGACGATAAATCTCCAAGATCAAATAATTCCCCTAATCAAATGGACGAATATTGGCCCATGGATATTTCTTCAAAACCTGCGCCGATGACCGGAATTCGTACTAATAAGGATTCTTCATCTTGGTCTGATTCGTGGGATAGTAGTAAAGATTGGTCATCTGATAATGCAGGAAAAATGCCTTGGTCTTCAGATACTGGAGGAAACCGACCATCAGAAAATAAAAGATCCAATTCTGCTTGGAATCAAGGCACTTCGACTCAAAAAAACCCCAAAAGTCAAAATCCAGTTAGTTCCTGGAACACAAAAGGAAGGACTAAGACAGCTATGGTTATGCCTAGTTCATCGAAAGGTAGTTCTGAGATGATGCCTCGAAAGCCGTGGAAGGATGATACTGATCAGACAAATCCCATGAATATTAAAGGAGGAAAGGCTATGAAGGAGGAAAAAATTGTCTGGAGTGTTCAAATAAGTAGCAATGGAGAAACAGGAAACGGTTGGGTTCCGATTACATTAAGGCCTGAATTTAGGAAACGCGTCAATCAATCTCGAGATCAAAACGAGGATAAAAAGACACCTATGAATGATGATGGCTGGTCAGGTTTGGAACAGAAATCAGACACATGGGATTTGGCAGGAGGGGATAAAATGGTCCAAACTCCCCAGTTTAAAACCGATATGATAACTGAAAACATTCCATCCAGTACTCAAATACCTGATTCAAGTTATAACCATCCTTTCTATATTCCCGTTGCAAGTAACCGATTTAAGAGAGAAGCAAAACCAATACTGAGAATAAGACATCACATTAGGCCGAGAGATAATGCCCCAACTATTTACAGAGTCATAAGAAATGGCATAGAGTTGAAAAGTAACCAAACGAATGAAAATAGATTTTATCTGGCAAGCGCAAATATACTTGTTGGCGACAATCATTCTCCCAAAAAGCTTTCTTCTAATTTCGGACATAGGCATAAATCAAAGCTGGATATTATTGGAAAAAGGGAATACAATGAAACAATAAAAAACACAGTTCCATCTTTAATTCAGATAAGGAATATAAAGCATGAAATTATAACGGCTAAAAAGGCGAAGAAATTTAAAAGTGACCAAGATTGGGATGGTTTGATGCAAGAGTCAGAAACAAAAGAATCTTGGAGCGCGCCTATTGATGATTCTAATGTACCTGCATCAGGATGGATACCCTTATTCAGAGTTGTAAAAGTCCCAAATAGAGATACAACGAATTTTAAGAGTAATACAAGTCAGTCTGAGGGAAAAAATATCGAAATAAAACGAATAATTAAGAACGAAAGCACAGTGTACATTGATACCAAACAACATCATAATTCCAGTAATATTCAAACTCCAAGTGAAACAATCGTCAAAAATATTCATATTGATCTTTCTAGGCCGGAACTTAAAAGCTCTTCAGTGAAAAATATCACTGTGGATACAGAAGTACTCGAGAAAAAGATTAATTCCGAACAAGAAATGAAAGTTGGCAATCAGACGTTGAGGATCATACCGTTTTCGGATATCATGAAGCAACTTAGAGTAAAACCAACAGAATCAAGTCCAACGGATTCGACGATTTCGCCTACAAGCCGCAGTTCCACAGAAAATGAATGGAATGTTCCAATTACAGCATCACCAAAGACATATGCCATTAAACTAGTGAATGGAAGCGAAATGCAGAATCATAATCTTACTAATTCGTGGACTTTTACCAAGAGAATTCCCAAAGGTCGTGAAGCATGGATTTTAGTGAAAGAAAACCAGATCGAAAATAAGACCATATCAAATGAAAACAGAAATTTTACCAATCGTCATTCGAAAGCTGCAGAAAACGATGGATATATTAGAATTCCTTATAAAATAATTGTTGGAAATCGGACTGCCCATTCTGAGGAATCTCCCGGGCTCTCTGAAAGGAGACGTGCAGGGAATAATTCTGAAACTAGAACAAATAATTCTCCAAATCCACCAAGTAAAGAGTTTTCTTTTGATTTAAAAAATTGGCAAAAAGATTCTGGATGGACACCGCTGCTAAGAGCTGTTGGGAGCGTTAAACCTAAAAAGATCGATCTTTCAGTGAACAAAAGCATAGGTGATGGTTAGAAAAATTTGATATTATTGGATAATCTATTTCGTCTCAGGTAAAGATTGATTTAATTTATTGGTTGATGATTCGAAGTTAAACAGGAAATATTTATATACCAATATTTAAAACTAGTGATTTCATTTGGAAAAAATTTAAACATTTGAGGCTAATCTGTATTTAAAACAGGTAGTATATGACCTTTTCATAGCAAATTTAACTTTGAAAACAGTTTTTAAGATTCTGTCATTTATTTTTTATTTTCAAAATATGAAAA
>JAPMOQ010013041.1:109723-131079 GCA_026543055.1 Argiope trifasciata | reverse complement strand
CCCCTTCTCAAAAAGTTTCTGCCTTTTAATTTTTGATAAGAAGGTTAGGATGGTTTAGAAAAACACCATATAACATTAATTAACTTTTGAACTGTGTACGCCAATGCCAATTGTAAACATGAAATTGATTTATTTTCTGGGGATAGAAAAGGGATAGAAAATAACAAACACACGGAAAATATGTGAAATTTTGGGATTAAAAATATGTGAAAAAAAATGATAATTAATTTCTCTTTCTTTGAAGGAAGGTAGTTTTGAATGCAAAATCTTGTAAGTGAATTGCGATCAGACAACGTGGTTGATTTGAACTGGTACTTCTTCGACATCTATACCACATCAGCGACTGATGTGGACAAATTTGATGTATATAAACGGATCTTGATAATGAGGTGCGAACTAACTGGTGATTCTTTAGTTCCAAAGTCAAGAATTTCTAGAGGTCATCACGGTGGTGTGGTATGATTGGACAATAAGGGCAGTTTTGATTTTAACTGAATTTTTTCGAGAATTTTTTTAAAATTTCAATATATTAATAATATTTTAATTATACTACTAAGGAAGATACACAGCTTTATTTCATTCTAAGTATTTTTGTTCGAATATGTATTAATCTGCAAGAATTCGTTTAATTTGCGTGGAATTATGATGGTGAATGCATTTTCTTTCTTTTTTTGATGTTATAAAAGTAATGCCGAGGTGAAGACTAGAAATTAAATTTCTCTTGATTTTTATTATTGTTCTCATAGAAAATGTGATAATTTTTCTAACCTATGCTTATTATTGTTTGAAAATTGGTGAATGTGCAATTATTTATTGGAATCTGTGATCTTGTTTGTGTTGTTTTTATTTATGGATGGACTGTTTTTTTGTGTCTTATTGTCATGAAATTGTAAAAAAGGCTTGATAATACTTATATACAAGGAGAAATAAAATTGCTTCTTATGTTCTCATTGTTTCATTTTTCGATATAAATTACAAAAAAATACACACACAAACGCCCTCTCTCTCACACACACACATACATAGGCACACAAATATTTATTTTTTAAGTAAGCATTACAAAGATTAATTGTAAAATCTTGTAATAAAAGTAGAGAACAATATTCCTGTTTGGTGTTTTAAGAGTGTCGATGTTTAATTTAGTTTAGTTACATTAATGTGCCGTTGTAAAGCAACACTAACGTAATTTTGAACCGCGGCCAGATTATAAGGACGACACCTGCGCTAGTACACCCCTCTCCACACTACACCAGAGAGTGGAAATTTGGCTTGACGAATTTAACTTGCAACAGACCGCCTTATACGATGGATCATCGGTGTAAATGGGTCGAACCTGAAACCTACGGCTCAAGAGCTGAAATCTTACTAACTGATCACCGCGGCCCTTAAGGAATGCCGAATAGCTCAAAAAGTGACGGAGATAATATTCCTTTTTTTTAAAGATTTTTTTTATTGTATCATGTTTTCACTTATTCCGTTTCCATCATAATTCCGCGGATTTTTTTTGCCATTATCACCAAAGCGCCGAAGTGCGCGTTAATTTCATGTCTATAAGAACATAACATTAAATTGCATAGCCACAACACGCAGTTAGTGGAAAGTCCTGATTTCAAAATGAGATCAAATTCCATGTTATTCGACGTTATCAGGAAGTTTACCAAAAAAAAAAAATCTCGAATCTTGAAAATCTTTTGAATAATTACGTTATTTCAGACAGAGCATTGCACATCTTCAAGCAAAAATAAACAATTGAATTAAATAAATGATAAATAATTTAAAATAAATAATTTAGATTTCACAAATATTTAATCTTTCTGAAAACTTTGGAAAATTAAGTGAAAAAATCCTGGTACCTTAAAAGAATTAACAAAATTTCTGAAGTTATCTCAAATAATAATAATTCCAAAACTTAGCTACCTTTAAAACAAAGTTTATGGAAAGTTATGTTTCTCAACGTATTCGATATAAACATGAATAGGTAGCAATCTACATCTTTCTAGGAGAGATCGCTTAAAAATTAAAAAACAAATTCTGCTGAAATTCGTGAACATTTTACGAATTATAGATTATGTTTCTTACCAGATAAATTATTTTTGCAGAATATTTTAAATGCGTTTAATTAATAATACTTAAATCATTGTTGCTGATACATAAATGCAACAAGACTCCTTAGCAACAAGAGAAATTGCACTTTGATCATCAAAATTTATTGGCTTCTATTTTTTTTAATGCTTATTGAAATAACTTCCTCTCAGGAGGTTGGTAAATGTTGTGTAATTTGCTAATCATAAAAAAGGTGGAATCTTAATGTGATAAATGAGATGTAACAGTATTTATTGACCATTTCACAGTACTATAAGTCTGTGTAAAACTAGTTAATTTAATTTATCATATTATTTTCAATGTATAATTTTATTGGACTAAGTAAAACTGTAAATATTTTGTATATGCCATTTTGCTTTTCGCTTTTTTAATCACTTTGAAATTTTTAAAAATCTTTTTTACAACAATTTTTTTTTTGTGATATGGGCCAATTTTTCAATTTTTTTAAACGATGCAAATGGGTTAATAAACAATTTTCAACTGTTTTTAACCCAAAAATTAAAAAATCAATTTTCAACTCAAAGAAAAAACTTTGAAAAATCAATTTTTAACATATAGGAACTAATTATTTAACTCAGGAGTTCATAACATTAATTTATTTTGGAAAAAGAAACCCTATTAGGTTAGTTCTGTTAATGGAAGAAGTCACTATCACAATCAAAGTTATTCATATCTGATAAAACCAACAATTCATCTGCAACATAGCAAAACTATACGAAACGGTGAGTCAGCAGTGATGGTAGAAATTAATACCCTTCTTCACTCACTAAATATACCATGCTTTCTCCAGTGGATTCCTGCTCATGTAGGTATCGAGTGGAATGAATGTGCAGATGCCCTTGCAAAGGAAGCACGTGATGAAGAACAGCCTCAAAAAGTCACCTGAACTGTTACAAATGCTGTTGCCAGGCATAGGATATACAATCAACATTTTGGCAAGGCAACAATCCCTGACCTAGACTGTCCAAGAAACCCATCCTCTATAATAGCTCGGCTACATACTAGACATTTCAAGGGCATGAAGATATCACCAACAAATTCTATCCTAACTGCAAGCACTTTCCTCAATCCCAACTGACTCCAGAACATGTTTATAACTGTCAAGCTATTATCCGCTCCCTCTTCCTCGTTGGAGCACCCATTGAGATTCTCCACGGCCATCGGGCTCCAGAACTGGCAGATCTCGTCACCAAGACTTTTTCTGGAATATAGATTTTATTTGCACTTTGCACCTTTATAGACACGACAACAACAACAACATAGCAAAACGTTTGAAGAAAGAAATTACTTCAAAATATTTAAGTATTTAGAATAATTTAAAAAGAAAATAACATGTCACCCATAAACAGTCACTAGACATGTATTCGACAATTTTTATTTCATATGACCTTTTAATATGTCGTCAGTGCTCGACTGTCCACCAATATCCTACATTTTTAAGACAAATTTTAGAAAAGCCATTTCCATTTAGATTTCATCAGAAGGGAAAACAATCAAGCAGAATCCGCCTGTTATAATTATTGTGACTGTTTTCCTGGTTTCGAATTGGCATGAAAATTCACAACCCTTAGATTTATCACTCTATCTTTCACAGCCATATATATTTGATTAACATTTTAAAAATCATAAACTTCTGTACATTCTTTAAAAAAAAACCAATTGAGAATTTCTTGGATTCTGCGAAATCAGTCAGTCAAAGCACAGATTTCACCAATTATTATATCATTGAAGATTGTGACCTTTAGATGCATCATAAGTAGTCGCCTGGCTCTCATTGAATTTTGGATGCGACTTCAACTTTAACCACTTGAGCAATTTTTCCTATTTCATTCGTCAAATATTTTTGTAAAAAGTATCTAACTACGCAGGATTATAAAAATATATATTTAAAATTATTCTCCCGTTATGTTAAGAGATAGGGGATCGACGACGGTTAAAAGTAATGTTATTAATATGACCAAAGAACAGTTTGTTGATAGTAGATATAATAGTAGAAACAATCATGTAAAACAAACATTTTATTCATAGACAATATATAAGTTTTATAAACAAAAACATGCTTCAGAATAATGTGTGACATTTGAAATATGCAATATGATTTTTTCACATAAAATACAAAAATTATATAAATAATATATGAATAACCAAAAAAAGTAAAATAGAAATTCTAATATGATTAACTAATAAATCATGATTAAATATAAAATCAGCTAAGAGCTATTCAAAAATTCTTGCTAGTTTTAAAATATTCTGTATGCTTCTTAAAAACATAAAAATACTGAATTTACGATTTGTACTAAAAAATTGATTGTACATAAAATGAATATAAAAAGATTGTAGAAATTCTAATATGAAAGTCCATAAATCACAGAAATGGAAGAAAACAACAAGAAAAATTATAAAAAAACAAAAATTATATTGATGTTATTTACATACTCATTTACTTGATAATCACGTAAGTAATTTAAATGTTCTGGAGCAATTTTAGAACTCATCCATTTGCAAATAAAGGAAAAAAGAAAAAAGTCATAGTGCACAAAAATAATTTTAAAACAAGCATTTATGGGAAACGAAACCTCTGTTTAAAACCATCAGAGTGCTCTAAAATTGTTTGAACTCGAGTTGCACAGATTATTGTCACAATATTAAACTTGTCTTCAACAATTCAAGAGCTCAGCTGTGACATAAAGAAAAATTTTTTTTCAAGTATTAAGTACTTTTTTTGATGTTATGGTAAACATATGCAACAGAAATGGTTAAAAGAATTATGATTCATAGCATTATGCTTCATTTATGATTGTATGATTGTTGAACAAATTTAAAAAATTAATCTATTAACTTGCAATTCAGGATTAAAAATATTAAAATAGAATGTTATAATTTATCTCATACAAGTGGAAAACTTTCAAAACTCTATCAGTTCAAGACTGGGATGAAAAATAGATTATAAAATTCGTTCTTTATGCAAATGAAACAAATATAGTTAAATAAAAATGTGTCCAAAATATGCATTTTTTTCAAGATTGTAATTATTAAATATATAATTCTTTAATTACATATACAATGACAAACGAATGTAAGATGATGTCAAAAAGTAAGGAAAAAGTTCTTATGATACAAATATACAAATGTGTTGATTCAAAGTATGTTTTTGTTATTTTATTTTTTTTCTATACTGGGCACTCGAACTTGGGATGCAAAGTATTGGACGGTCGTGCAAAACTTGCATTGGAATTCTGAACTAAGCTAGATAACAAGTGCTGTCACCGCTTTCTGCACTGCTGACGCTTGATGAATCATTACCTGAAAATATTGATTATTATTTTTATAGATTTGGCAGAAAAATTATTTCTAAGAATATGTTTAATCTGAGTTTTCAAGAAACTAATTTAAAAGTAAGAGGTATCCCATTTTTCTTCTGATTTGATTTGGCTTTATAATATAGCTTCATTCGCTACAAATATCTAATGATTAAATTCTTCCATAAAATGGCAGCTAAAACGATATTTTTCATACTTTCTTATTACATACTTCATAATTCAGAAAATACTTTTGACTGTTATTTTCTTTTTAATACTGGTAATGTTTTTGCGTGTGAGTGTGCTTAATCAGAATTCTCATTTTCAAACTGTTTTCTTCTACCAAATTTAAATATTGCCAAAGTATACAAATAACTATTTTAGTTTATTTAAATTCAGTTTTATTTTTAGATGCAAATTTTGCATTGCCGAGTTTTTAAATCACGTGATAGACTGATAAGAGATATCGAGGTATTGATATTTATCAATCTTTGGTGTTCAAACACAAAATTTAACTGGAAAAGAATCGAATGACAACATGCAATTTTCGGTATGTTCTCCCGACATCACTTAGATGATTCTACATGTGGCCCAATTCCCAGACAGCACATTGTCTTTCACAATATTATGGGATTTTATATTAGATCTTTTAATATTTAACACTATTATAAAATATTGTGAATAATGTTTAATATCATGCAATATTGTACAATATATGTGTACTACTTTGGTTATTGGCGTGATTCAAGAATGAGAAAAAATAGCACATGTTGCCAAAAAGTTCGTCGTCAGCAACGGCGCTGTTTTCTAACATTGGAAATTATTTCAAACAAATGGAATCTGTAGCAAACATCACGATGAAGTATTATTGGATGAGTGAAGTTTTCAGAATGTTGGGAAATAGTGCTATCGACAGAATGGAACAAGTACATCACAGCTAGTCTGGTCGAAAATTAGTTCCTGGTTGCTTCTGGCAGCTTGATGCCCTGAAAAATGATAACCTGACATTTGTAAAAATTAGGACTATACACCCACCGTCCTATTACGCGCATCTCATTATTCAGACATCGTGGTAATACCGTTTATAATGGTGTCGTCAAAATCACAGTTGGAAAGAAGAAGAATGCCCGAGCATATTCGTCGCAGACACTGAAAGTAGTTTCAGTCTCTCGTCTCGACGACAATTTATCTGGCATGACAGTGATACTGGATATATTTTGGCAAACATATGGAAAGGCACCAATATCTTAGAAGTAGTGCCATGGTATGGGCTGATATGGAACTGAATTTTCAAACGTTCTTCTGTGTGCTCGAACTGGTATTATAAATCTTTACTATTATAATCAGTAAATCAAGATTCAACTGTCTTGAATTTACTGGTATTATAAATTCAAGACAGTTGAATCTTGCTGTCTCATGCTTGCATGTTCCGTAGTGTTGTCAATGAAGAAGTTGTTTTCATGGAGGAAATTACAACATATCGAACAGAGCAGCGTCCAGCTGTCTAAAAGTGTCAAGAGAGAGAAGATATACAACGCCTTGATGGTCATCATACTCTCCTGATCTGAATCCCATTAGAAATATTTGGGATGCTTTGGAGAAGTTCCCAACAGTTGTAGAATAATATTGTACGAAGCAAGCCCCGTTGCATGGAAATTTGCCTTGTCCTTCATGGTGGCCATATCCCGCACTGCCATCTTTCGCCAAACTACCTACAGACAATAACTGAATTTTTCACAGTCATATATTCAGTTCAAAATGACCTTTTGTCCCTTGAACCTATTTCAAATCTTTCTGGATTCAGAGCACAATAAATTATCGTTATTGTAAAGTGCTATCATACCGATATTACTTAATTTCCCTTTCAAACAACCAAGATTACTTTTTTACATGGTAAATTAGGCATTTGTGACTCGTCCTTAGCAATTTCCCACCGATGTATTTAGGAAATATATTACAAGCAAGTGGTAATTAATCCTTAACACTGGATGTGCGGTCTTGGAGATCGTTAGCGATGGACTTTCGGTCAACCCTACTCTATTTTTAGCTTACTCGAATGGACTGACACCGTAGCTTCCTGCTTTGTGACCTTCAATACTTTTCACATTTCAAAGCATTTTTTCTACTGGTTTCAGCGGATGCTTTTTAAAATAATTCAATTATTTCTTTGGGCGTGGTCTCTAAGACCGCTTCACCCAGTTAGTGTCCCAGTGATAAAAAAGACTTAGCAGATGGCGCTAAAACTTGGACCTCAAAATATTATCCAATTTACTGTTCCTATATGAAGCATTGCACCAGAGACTTTTAAATGAAGCAGAAAGTGATGAGGATAATTGTACAGAAGAGTTTTTTTGATAAAAGTTCATATTCAACTGGTTCTGATATGTATGTTCAAACATAATTAAGTTTTCTACGGATAATGTATTTTGAAAAAATTATAAAATAAATTAACATACTAAGAGATATATACACATAATTTAAAGATTGATTTTTATACTAGTTCTTAACCTGTATGTTTAAAAGAAAACTTAGAAAAACCGTGCAATGAAAGTCACACAAATCGATAATAAAATGACCAATTTTAACCTTTGTAAATGTTTTTTTACTTTTCATATAATTGTTGAATTTTTCATTTTATTATTTTCTACATACCTTTTTATACTGAAAAAATATATATGATTTAAAAAGTATAAAGTAATATGTTTTCTCAAGAATATTATTTATTGCAACACGAAGAAAATGTAGGTTCCAACGCATTTACTTTGTTCAATGATAATATAATTTGAAAAATTTCTAAAACATATCTGTATATCAAGAAAAATATCTTCAAAATGTATTGACAGGTTTTCATACTAATACATTCATTAGAAAATCTGATTTGAGTGTAAAGGAAATACGGTCTCGTAAACCGCACCTCTCCAGTTAAGTCCTAAAATTTTTACCTTCCCAGTTAAGGGTTAAAAGAATTTTTAAATTAATTGAAGTTCCTTTTTTATTCATAGGTACTTCACAAGCTAGTGAAAAAAGAGGACATTTTTCATTAAATTTCTTATATCATATTTTATCTTTAGAAATTTCTTTTAAAACATATAAATTGCTAAATACATGAGTTACGATTATTTCAAAAAGGAAAAGAGCGAGAAAGAATTTAAAAGTCCTTTACTAAAATGCGAAGAAATTTTAAATCATATTTGGAATATAATGAATAAAATCTTACTTCGAAAAGTATTTTGTCTTCTTTGTCTTTTCCTAAAAACGAAAAAAAAGCATTCAACAATTACTTCATAACTATAAAGAAAAATATGTGGAGATAGACATAATAAAAATATGAATAATTATATTCCTTATTCTGAATTTGTTCACTTATTCCTAAAGCAATGATGCTAACAGTATCATTGTAGAAAAGTATAGAATGATTTTAAACATTTACAAATAATAGTAAAATTACATTATAAAATAAAAGAAATAAATTGCCAATTTTTATATACACTAAGAGATCATATATGTAAATATCAGAGGAAAATTACCAAAAAAAAATATACCAAAATATTTATTGCTAAAAAAATAAAGTATATTACAGCTAGTACTAAAATTATATGTGCATGACATTAGATGGGAAATCAACATTACAATCGAATCGACAATTATTTTTGACTAGCAAAAATTTGTATTGCTAAGATTTGAGAAATTATAAATAAAACTTGTCAGATTTTATATTGGAACTAGTTACAGAAATTATTTCATTCTACGGATGATTACTTGATTGTACCAAGTACAGTTAAGAATGTATTGTACATACGTAGTGAAAATAAAATAAGTTGCCTTTTATTGCAAAGGATAAATTCGAATTGAAAAATAAATTATATATGCATACACAATTTCACAATACGTATCAAGACTCAATACAGGACAATTCAAACTCTTGTGCATATTTTAAGGACTTCAAAGATCGACTACAAAAACTGAACAGAACATACTTAGATAGGTACAAATCACTTACAATGCATTGTCGAGATGTAAACTTTTATAATGCATTATCGAGATGCAAGCTGTTACAACGCATTATCCAGATGTAAATTGTTACAATGCAATTTCGAGTATAAAGAGGTTGCACTAACAGGCAAATTGATCAACTAATATCTCAATCTTGGACTCATCTAAAATGATCATTTACGATATTTTTTGTGTTAATTCTTATACCTTGTGTACAGGATTTCTATAATTGCATCTCCCATAGAATAAATGCCTGATATTTTCGACAATTTACTATCTATTATGACGATGGATTGAAACCTACATTATTTCTGAAGGTCATAACTTAAGCAATTTCTGTAAATGGTTCGAAAGAATTTTTCTTAGATTCTTAAGTTTTCCTTCGTCTATTATGCGGATGTCTTGAAGTCTAGATTATTACCGAAGGTGACAACATAAGCAATATCTGTAAATGTTTCAGAAGCCTTTTTCTTAGATTTTTACCTTCGTTTATTATGCCGATAGCTTAAAGCCTACATTATGACCGACAGTGACAACCTAAGTAAATTCTGTAAATGGTTCAGAAGCCTTTTTCTTAAATTCTTAAGTTTTCCTTCGTTTATTATGCCGATAGCTTAAAGCCTACATTATGACCGACTGTGACAACCTAAGTAAATTCTGTAAATGGTTCAGAAGCCTTTTTCTTAAATTCTTAAGTTTTCCTTCGTTTATTATGCCGATAGCTTAAAGCCTACATTATGACCGACAGTGACAACCTAAGTAATTTCTGTAAATGGTTCAGAAGCCTTTTTCTTAAATTCTTAAATTTTCCTTCGTTTATTATGCTGATAGCTTGAAGCCTACATTATTACCGAAGGTCACAACCTAAGCAATTTCTGTAAATGGTTCAAAAGCATTTTCCTTAAATTCTTAAGTTTTCCTTCGTTCCCTTTTTTTAAATCATTCTTTCCGTTCTTCCAAGACACGGAAATTCCCTTCCTTTGTTTTTGGCACTTATAAATATGTATTGAGTAATTCTTTGTTCTGCTTTAGATACATTTCAATATCTCCTTAAATTTGGAGTAATAGCTTTAAAACATAGCTGTATATGTAATAATTATGATATGAAACTACTTCGTTACTTTACCTCTTCATGTAAAAGAAGGCGACACTCCCAGTTATTGTCACCAACAGAAGAATCACACCAGCTGCTCCCCCAGAGTACATCGTAATTTTGTGAGAATCTTTTTCACTGCTGAAAATACCTAAAGAAAGAGATTTTTAAAAATTCTAACAGCCAAGAATGGTAATCTTTATAATTAACTGAATTTCTGCAACAAATACACATACATTTCTCAATACCATTTCGCAGCTTAACATACAGAATAATGAACAATGTTTATAGTTTTTGCATTAAGCTTTGGGAAAGCTGTATTCAAAATTTCATTTGGACTAGCTAGACTTAAGCTACATTGTTGTTTTGTTTGCTAAAGGAAAGATTAAAAGGATTTAAGGAAGAAAGAAATTGAAGACAAATTCTAAAAAAAGGTGTCTTGATATGATATTTTTCGGTAATGAAACTGCAAAAGAATTATACAAATGTGTGAAAATAAATTTACCTTCTTGCGTAATAGTTTTGTCAGATGTAGTTTCAGTATAATCTAAAAAAAGGAAATATTTATTAAATATAAACAATTTTCAATTATTATTCCACAACAAATAACGTTTTAATGCTGTTTTTTTTTTGTAATTTTGATCTTTTTGAGAAATAATGAAGCATTCATTATCATACCAACTAATTCAAAAATTTATCAACGAAAGCAAAAGATCGTTACTTAAATTATTGCAGCAAAAACTGGAAAGCATAACAAAGTAGAATTATCAGAAAGTTATTACAAAAGACAAATAGAATGTTCTAAAATGATTCTTAAGAAATATCAGAGAAAGAAGATTATTAAGATCTTGTATTATAAGATGTTCTGATATTAAGAAATATCTGAAAAGAAATACTCATTAATTTAAAACAGTTGATTCTAAATATAACAGATTTATAAAAATTACTTTCGTAATATAGAAAGAGATGAATTTTTTAAAATACTTCTTAAAAGTAAAAAACAATTTAATAAATGCTTTTGACAACAGATAAAAGAACAACTTTAAAAACATTTGAATTATTTCTCAGTTCCATTTGAAATTGGAATCTATATACATTCAGATCTAAAGTTATTTACATTCAGATCTAATGAAGAAAAGACATTAAAAAATATTATATAATACTAAATTTCCATTAAACATTTCAGAAAAAATACATGCACCATACACTGAAGTGACAAAAGTCATGGGATAGCTATATGCAAATATACAGATGGCAGTAGTATCGCAGCGAAAAAGTATAAATGCGCAGTTCGTTTTCCTGAGCTTTCATTTGTGTTCAAGTTATTCATGTGAACAGGTTTTTCGTGATTTATGGTGGCACGACGAGAATTAACAGACTTTGAACGTGGAATGTTAGTTGGAGCTAGACGCATGGGTCATTCCATTGCGGATATCGTTAGTGAATTCAACATTCCGAGATCCACAGTATCAAGAGTGTGCCGAGAGTATGTAATTTCAGGCATCACATCCCATCATGGACAGCGCAGTGGGCGACCACCTGCACTTAAAGACTGAGACCGCCGGCGTTGGTGTAGAATGGTCAATGTTAATAGACACGCAACACTTAGTCAAATAACTGCAGGAATCAATGTGGGATGTACGAGGGACGTGTCCGATAGGACTGTGCGGCGAAATTTGTCTTCCTTGGGCTATGACAGCAGAAGACCGACTCGAGTGCCTTTACTGACATCACGACATCGCCTGCAGCGACTCTCCTGGGCCTGTGAGCATATCGACTGGTCTCTAGACCAGTGGAAAACCTTGGCGTGGTCAGATGAGTCACGATTTCAGTTGTTACGAGCTGATGGTAGAGTTCGAGTGTGGCGCAAACCCCACGAAGCCATGGACCCAAACTGTCAGCAAGGCACCGTTCAAGCTGGTGGTGGCTGCATAATGGTGTGGGCTGTTTTTACATGGCATGGACTCGGTCCTCTGGTGCAACTGAACCGATCATTGACTGGAAATGGTTATGTTCAGCTGCTTGCAGATCACTTGCAGCCATTCATGGACTTCACGTACACACACAACGATGGGATTTTTATGGATGACAATGCGCCATGTCACCGGGCCAGAACTGTTCGCGATTGGTTTGAAGAACATTCCGGACAATTCCAGCGCATGTTCTGGCCACCTAGATCGCCCGATATGAATCCCATCGAGCATTTATGGGACATCATCGAAAGGTCCGTTCGTGCCCAAACTCCTGCACCATCCACACTTTCACAATTATGGACGTCTATACAGACAGCATGGCTCAATATTCCTGCAGAGGACTTCCAACGACTTGTGGACTCCATGACACGTCGAGTTGTTGCACTTCGCCGGGCAAAAGGAGGACCGACACGATTTTAACTGACATCCCATGACTTTTGTCACTTCAGTGTATGTATGAGAAAGGATCAAGCAAAAATAAAAAGTTATAAAAGAAAAGTATCTTTAGTATGCATATATTTTTATAACAGAATACAGGTTTTTAAATATCTTAGCTATTTCCCACTTTTTTGTTTTTATCGATAATTCATCATCATGAATATTATGGATTCTAAATTTTCTGAAATTTAACATCAGATGGTGCCCCCCAAAGAGTAACTATTAAATGACTTCTGGAGGTATTTAATTTGTGTATACTCATAGAGAACACGTAAGTATACAAAATTCGCAACATCAGAGCACCAGAAAGTGACAGAAAAATTGGTTACCTAATTCCATATCAACAAACATAAAACAAATCAAGTTACGTAAAAGCATATAGAAAAACAACAACAAAAAAAAAAATGAAAAGAGCGACCTATTTTCGGTTATTGTATTTTTATCAGTCATGTTTTCAGTTGACTTAGAAGAAACTAAAAATCAAAGAATCAATTAAAACAATGTACGGTTCAGGGACAATTTTATTGATCATGATGCTTGTATGTTAGAGTATAAGATAAAAATAATGAGATAAATAAATTGTGACTTACATGTTCCTGTTGTTTCGCCCGTAACCTTTTCAGCTGGTGCTGTAGTAACTAAAAAAAATAATAAAAATTAAAAATGAAATCTGCGATTACAAACTTCAAGTTATCATCTCAGAGCATCATTTTTCAGGTAATTATTTGTCTTAGTTAATTTCATGTCATTAACTAGTTTAAACCGGTCTAAAACAATCACGAGGCTTCACTATTGATCTCTATTCCCTAGCCCGTTCTCTGGCAAACAAACTTTTGGAGCACCACCGATTTTGAATTAAAAAAAAAAAAAATCGTTTTTTTAAATATTGATGCATGCGTAATCTGATAGTCTCGTGGATATTTCTTAATTAATTTAAATAACTCAAATTAATTAAGACAATTTGTAAGAATTTAGAGAATGAATAATTTGGAAATCACGTTGCAACTTTAGTTGGGGATAAATCGCCAAATGTGACACCTTTTGCATTATTTTCTAATAAGAGAAAAATGGATACCACAAAATCGATAAATCGCCAATTTTTTATCACATTTCTATCAAATATCTCATTTTCTATTTATTTCATATCATACAATCACGTGCCAAACATTACACTATTCTAGATTTCATTTGTAATAGTTAATTTATCTTCTTTTTTAATCAGAGCTTTAGTAAATGTGATGGCAACAAGTTAGTAAAAGCTAAATTTTGCGTTGCTCAACAAGATTAAAATTTAATTGAGGAAATAAATTATTCAAAAATATAATTTAATTATATATTTATAAGTTCATTAAACATAAAAATTTAATTTATGGATCAAAACTTTAGTATCATTGAAACAATTCTTTTTTGAGCTTCGATATGACGTAAAACTCAATTTTGTGCTGTTATATTTTCACCAATAAATAAATCGCCAATTTGTCGCCTACGTACTTTGAGGCTTCAAAAAAATCTCAATCCAAAACAGCATGAAGTTCTCACATGATAAAAATCCTTTCAATCGCCATAAATTTCTTCTAAAGGTATCCGAAACAAGCAAAATCTGTAATGTATCTTTGTACTTTAAAATAAGTTAAAATAATTTCTTAATGAAATGTTACCTACGTTTGGCTGTAGTGAATATATCGATCATATTCCCAGTTGGCGAAGTCTGAACTGAAAAATATAAGAATTCATTAAAGGAATACAAATTTCAAATAAAGGTTTCAATTAAAAGATTGTAAATTATTTGTGTTGACCAATGCAAAGTAAGTATAATTCGATCAATAAAAAGTTCAGCTTTCTTCACATGTTACAGTTTCATCAGTCCTTTTCTTAGATAATGACAGAGAAACTACGAAAACAAAAACTCTTAAAATCAATACAAATTACGAGTATAACATTAGTAATTAGTATATGTTATATGCAGGTAATCTGTAATAGGCCTCAAAAGAATTATGATAAATAAAAAATTAACCTATTATATTCACAATTAATATATTATAAATTATTTCCTTCGTTGATATTATAGGAACTAAAAAATGAAAAAAAAAATTATGAAATTTTAATCCCCAAAAAGATATTTGTATTTGTTCCTTTTGTGTTACTATGAAATATACTGATATTACTTTAAATTGATATGAATTTCTTAAAACTTTTGGGTGATAAATTTATAAAACGTATATTAAAATTTATAATATACAAAAATATTTATTTAATATTTTCAAATAGAAGTGTTAGTAGGAAGAGCAGAAATAATATATATATATATATATATATACAAAAGCAGATAAAGGAAAGTAATGTCAGTGTCAAGCTTCAGAAAAACCGAGACTAAATAAAAGCCCTTTAATCACACATATTCTTGTTTTCTGTAATAGATAAGATTGATTTGTTTAGACTAAGTCAGAGATGGTTATAGGCACAGATAAGATTTGTTAAGATAAGATAGATTTGTTACTTTGGTCAAAATGATGTCACTTGGGACATCATTTTGACCAAAGGACAGCTATCGAATTCTTATACAAATATGTGGATAATTTTGCAATACCACCAAACTTTGAATGGAATAACTTTTCAACACCATTTACCTTTACATGGGAATAAATATGCTTTCAGGGTTATTGTTTGTCGCATTGTCGAGTGTTTGTGGCGAAATACAATCAATCGAAGCACTGGATGTCAGAAACTTTAAAAGGTGTTCATAAATGAGTAGTAAAATTCTTCCTTCTTTATTAAAAGAAAACCGAAAAAGTATAATCTAGTTGTTCATCTATACTTATAATAAAGCTCAATGTGTGTGTGTGTGTTGGCTCTCTACAGGTCATACCGTTGGACCTATAGCTACCAAATTTGGTACAAGTATACCTTGGAGGTCGGGAATGTGCACCTCGGAGCCGAATTTTCAAATTTTAAATTAGAATCTGAATTAATTAAAATTCAAGCGAAATTCGACGTTTTTCCGCTACAGCTTCTGAAAATATTATTGCACAAACATGATTTTTACATCAATTTAAAGAGAAAAAAATTAGCTTTCTTATAGTATCAGTGTTTTAATATATAAATGATGCTTCCATTTTTAACGAATTTTTAAAGAAATATTTTAACCATGTTTTTTTAGCACGTGACTGGATAAAATAAAATAAAATAATGACGTAAGTTCAAATTAAGAAAAAAACAACTATCAAAGCAAATTGAACCTAAAGAAATGCTACTTTTAGCACGTGACTGGATAAAATAAAATAATTATAAAATGTGATATTTTCTTTAAAAAATGCACGTCAAAGGATTCTATGATCGTTTGTAATATTTAAATCAATAATTCAATAAATTATCTTTATTTATACATGATTGTATTTATATAGGATATTCATTCAAATTCCAGTCCAATGGCCAAATAATTAAAACTGACTGATTTATAAAATTAAAGAATATTATTAGGAAAACATGTTCTTTTAGAACTTTCCGTCCATCATCTTAAAGAAAATATTAATTTCAGGCCAATCAATGTCCGTAATTACTTCAAGGCTAACGAATATGTGAGCGATATGTGCTTCTCGCCAAAGGCGGCTAGTCTTCTATATAAATAAAAATAAATGCTTGTCTGTATGTCTCTTATGCGCTGCCATACTGTTCATCCGATTCAGATAATACTTCGACTACTTATTTCTTGCAGTTACGAGATTGTTATAGGCACAGTAAAATTATCTAAAGTATAAAAATATTTTCCGATCTATTTACCGCATCTATTAACCATGGATTAACCACTAAGTAAGCCAAGGAGACACAACATATTCAGTAAAAATGCTGAATTTAAGTTAGACGTTAATATTTCGTAGCTATCGTACATAAATGCTATGTAAGTCTTTCTCTGAGGTAATAGTTTTATTAGAGAGTGTGCGAAAAAGTTTTAGGGGACCAATACTATAGGTTTGAAATTTTAACTAAACATTTAATAAAATTTTAGCGTTTTTTTTGCAGCAACTTCAGAAAATATTATACTACAAACAATTTTACACCACCTTAGTTTTCAAAAAATTATCTTTTCAGATTTATCAAATATTTTATGGTATAAATATAAATGTTCTATGTTTAATCGATTTTAAAACAAGATATTTTAATCACATTTTTTAACATTGAACTTGAGAATTCTGAATGAATATTAAACGAATCACGAGATGCAATGAATAGTTTTTTTCTTTACCAATCTGAAAGAGCACCAAGCTTTACAATTCTAAAAGAATACACAAATCTATATAAATAAAAATGAATGTTTGTCTGTATGTCTCTTATGCACTGTTGTGCCGCTCATCCGATCGCGATAAAACTTTGAATACTTGTTACTTGCACTTACGGACGGTTATAGGCACAATACAATTATCTAATATATAAAAAATATTTTCTGTTCTATTTATCGCATCTATCAACCAAGGACCTAACTCTCCAAGGGCACACAACAGCGTCAGTAAAGGTACTAAATTCCAGACAGTAGTTAATATTTCGTAACTATTTTTCGTAAATGTCGTTTTCTGTGGTAACAACCTTAGTATGAGAGAGAGTTTTAAAGGAACAAATGCTATAAAATTAAAAATTTAATAAAATTTCAGCTTCATTTGCAGTGTCTTCTGGTTATATTAGAGTACAAAAAATTTTGCATTATTTTGGATTTAAAATAATTATCAATTGAACTATATCAATTAATTGTGGCATAAATATATCATTTTAAATAATAATATTTTAATCACATTTTCTAACATTTATCTTGAAAATTTGAACGAATATTAAACGAAACAAGAAAGATACAAAAAATAGTTTCTTCCCTTACAATTCTCAAAGGACAGTAAGTATTACAATTCTGAAAGAATACATAAATCTATTATTTAAATATGTATTCTTGTTCGTACTTTATGCGCTGCCATACTATTCAACTTTCTTCAATGTAATTTGGTCAACTCATTAATTGCACATGCGTGAAGGTTATGGGCAGAGTACAGTTACCATATGTATTATATAAATATAAAATTTTGTTTCTTCGTATTCTATGCGCTACTATACTGTTCAACCGATTGCAATGAAACTTGGTAAAACCTATTGCTTGCACTTCCGCGAAGGCTATATTTTAAAACTGGGGATTGACGAAAGTCGAACAGCACATCCCATCGGAAATAATCGCACATATATCAAACAAAATAAAATTATTATGATTGATGTCTGTCAGTGTGAGGGAAAGGAAATCAAAAATATTTTGTGAAAGCGCTAATTTTTTTTTCTTTTCATTAATGAATTGTCTTCTACACAGGATGTTGACATTCAGCGTGCTCACTATTTTCTATGAAGCAAGCCACACATATTATCCAGATTTGATCTCACACATATAAAATAAAATCCTTGTCCACGCCGCTCAAGGTAAGTTATATATATATTGGAAATTTCTCAGTGCAAGCAGTAATTTTGATATTTATTAAGTGAATCTATAAACGATATTCCGATTCTAGGAATATATACCGCATTGATTACTTCGACACAAAACAGGCTCCCAAACATTCGCCATTTTATTCAGTGATCAAACAGCGCAACATCTAAACATTAGCCAAATCGAGTTTCATAAACAAATGAGGAACGGCAAGAGAGAACTCGATGACCACCAACAAGGTCAAAACCCAATCACTTCAAAGGTATGGAGTGAAGCTAAAATTCTTTATTTTTCACATAACCAGTTGTATGCTGGAAGCTGCGAGACGAACAGTCAAGAAATTTATTCGTTTCTGCAGAAGTCGGAAAAACAAAAATATTGCTCACCCTAAAGCTCTTAAATAATAAAGTTAATTAAAAAGAATAAATATTATCTACATTTCATCTACATATATAATTAAATTTCAATGAATGTATTCATTGTCAACAAAAAACAAACAAACAAATATCATTCTTTATATCATTCCTCATTAAACAAGAGAGTTATTTTTAATTTCAAACGAAATTTCCAAAAATATTTCTTATGCGGCAGCAACGCATCGCGTACCAGTTAGTTTCCTATAAAACACAAAACTGAAGCCTGAACAATAAAAGAAATATAGGATGACGCTCGGAAAAAAGAGTAACATTTTCTTAAATAAAAGTTAGTCAACTCCTGATATTGTAATTACGCATAAAGTAACGAATTCAGTATGTACAAAATATCCATTCGCGATCAATTATACTGTAAAATAAAGGAGAAGATAACATGTGCATGATGTTTACTTTTAAACGACTAATTCAGAATGGAATAACAGTACTTATTTTCCCTTATTGCAGTTGCATCATTTAAGATTCCAGAAGTTGTTGGAAATGAAATTAAAAGACCTCTTCAATAAATATTAGTATTTACTTGTTACTGGTTACACAACTGTTGTTAATCAGTAAAAGAAATTAATACATATGAACGGATTAGGAGTAATATTTGACTAAAGACAACTTTTCCAAACTTATGATACTATTATTACATTTCTAATTATTCGGAGGTGTTGAAAATGACTTGAAATGTTTGTGCTCAATATGTACAGAATAATCATTCGCGATTAAATAAATAGGAAAAATTAAAAATATGTACAGATGTTTTATGTTTAATTTTAAACGACTAGTGCTGAATGAGTTAAGACTACTTACATTCAGTTCGTGCAGTTGCATTGGGGGTAATTCCAGAAGTTGATGAAACTGAGAAAAAAAGACTTCTTTAATAAAAATCAGTATTAATAATCGATTCAGTATTGATAATTATCAGTACTCAGTATTATTAATAAAATTTGATAATTTTGAGAGTTGGCATAAGAAATTAAATTGTATTGTATCTCAGTATGTACAAACAAATAATTGGCGAGCATTTAAACTGTATAGAAAAAGAAGATGTACAAGTTCTTGATACTCTATGTTAAAAAAGAAATACTCAAACGAGGAAGAACACTTACCTTCCGTTAATGAAGTTGAATAGCTGATAAACCCATGAGTTGTTGGAACTGAAAATAAACCACCTCATTAATTAAAATCTGTTTTAATTGTTACAACATATGCATTTTTTGGTGATCGTATAAAAAATATATGCATATGTAGAGATGAGAAGTAATATATGTTTAAAGAACATGTTCATCAACGTCTGATACAGTTAATTACGTTTCTGATAATTTTGAGAGTTGCAAAAGACTTTACGAGTTCAGTATGCACGAACAAACCATCCGCTATCATTTAAACAGTATAGAAAAAAATGTATAAGTGCTTGACGTTCTATGTTAGACGAGTAATACACAAAGGAGGAAAAGTAGTTACCTTCCGTTTTTGATGTTGAATCGCTGATAAACCCATGAGATGTTGGAAATGAAAATAAACCACCTCATTAATTAAAATCTGTTTTAATTGTTACAACATATGCATTTTTTGGTGATCGTATAAAAAATATATGCATAATATGCATATGTAGAGATGAGAAGTAATGTATGTTTAAAGAACATATTCATCAACGTCTGATACAGTTAATTACGTTTCTGATAATTTTGAGAGCTGCAAAAGACTTTAAATTGTACGAGTTCAGTATGCACGAACAAATCATCCGGTATCATTTAAACTGTATAGAAAAAAAAATGTATAAGTGCTTGACGCCCTATGTTAGACGAGTAATACACAAAGGAGGAAAAGTAGTTACCTTCCGTTTCTGATGTTGAATCGCTGATAAACCCATGAGTTGTTGGATCTGAAAATAAAACACCTCATTAATTAAATCTGTTTTAATTGTTACAACATATGCATTTTTTGGTGATCGTATAAAAAATATATGCATAATATGCACATGTAGAGATGAGAAGTAATATATGTTTAAAGAACATGTTCATCAACGTCTGATACAGTTAATTACGTTTCTGATAATTTTGAGAGTTGCAAAAGACATTACGAGTTCAGTATGCACGAACAAATCATCCGCTATCATTTAAACAGTATAGAAAAAAAATGTATAAGTGCTTGACGCTCTATGTTAGAAGAGTAATACTCAAAGCAGGAAAAGTAGTTACCTTCCGTTTCTGATGTCGAATCGCTGATAAACCCATGAGTTTTTGGATCTGAAAATAAAACACCTCAATTATTAAAATCAGTATTAATTGTTAAAACATATGCATTGTTTGATAAGCATGTAAATAAATACATGCATATGCACGGTTGAGGAATAATATATGTTTAAAGAAAATGTTCATCAACGTCTGATACAGTTAATTAGGTTTCTGATAATTTTGAAAGTTGGCAAAACTCTTAATTGTATGAATTCAGTATATAGAAACTAATCATAAACTATCATTTAAACAGTATAGAAAAAAAATATATGAGTGCTTGACGCTCTATGTTAGACGAGCAATACTCAAAGGAGGGAAAGTAGTTACCTTCCGTTTCTGATGTTGAATCGCT
>JAPMOQ010013041.1:67404-96219 GCA_026543055.1 Argiope trifasciata | reverse complement strand
GAATCCAGGAATCTGAATCCAGCTTATTAGAAGTTATTATTTAAACCTCCTTCTCTAAGATTATTGTAGAAATAACCAAAGAAGAGAAAGAATTCAAAAATAAAATTTTAAAAAGCCAAATCCAAAAATATGAAAGATAAATTTTTGTGAAATAAGATTTCCACTGAAATGTTTTATCCCCATGTTTTATCCCCATATCCCCATGTTTTACAGTCCTTCAATATAGTCGCCAGCATTGTGTACAACATGTTTGCAATGGTGTGTAATTCGCAGAACACCTGCCTGTTCTGTTGATAGTTCGAATGGACTGGTCTACCACCGCAAGAATCTCTGGACAGTCTGCTGTGGGTGAACACTATGCTTTAGACGACACCATTGACACCATCACTGTCTTACACAAGAATCAGCATAACTTTCACATTGCTAGGGTTCTGAAGGAATTTAGAACATTTTGGTGATCCGTAGTGACACCATTCGTTTGATTTGCTTTTCAATTTTGACTGGTACAATCTGGTCCAAATGTGATCCATTGTAATGATGTTGCTGTACAACCTCTGCTGTTGCACATTCAATTTTTATCCAAATTCGCTGTTCTTTTTATTTTTGAAAAAACCTTAATAACACTTAGTCTACACTAAAGTTAATACTAGAATCAATTCTTCGCGTCACTCCGTATGCGCGTAACGTTGGAAGGACGAATCTTTTTGCTGAGAGGTAAGGTAGGTATGTAGCTAACATGTGGTATACGTGACATTCTTTGGTTTGATTGAGTGTGTTTTTGCTTTTGAGTTATTATGGGAAACATATTTTACAAAATTTATGCGTAATATATTTCACAAATCATAAAATTTATTAAATATTATCTGAATAAAACGATTATATCTATTTTCATAAGTATTTTACTTTTTTCACAATTTCGACCACTGTATCCATCTGCACAAATACATTTGGGCTCATCAGAGAAGATACAGGTACCCCCATTCTCGCACAGAAAGGTTGCACAGGGTTCTTTAGATCCTAAAAAGAATTTTCAGGTTGAATTAAATTTAAAAGAATTTTTTGATTTATTAGAAGGTTTAACTCATTATTCAAAATATTACGTTTCTTAACATCAAAAGTGAATACACACTGGTGAAAATAATTGAAGGGACAAATGGTTTTTTTGCAATTAAAAATCTAACAAAGCAAACGAAACCAAATATGATCAAAATTTATTCTGATGTAAGACATATAATATGGGAAAACAAATGGGCCTAACTTGGACCTTAAATATTAAAACTGGAAACTTTTCCAGCACAGTGGCTGACAGATACCCTGTCAGTCAGAGAAAAGCATGTGTAATAGAGTGTATGGTCACCCCAAACAGTTACACGACTCTCACATGGGCGTTTCATGCTGTGCACCAGGTTCCTTACCAATCCCTGTGGCAACCACTCTCTTCTACCAAGGCGACCTTGAGCTCATGAATAATATTTGGAGCTGGTGTTCGAGCTGCAGTTGATCGACCAAGGGTATCCCGTACTTGTTGGATGGGATTAAGGACAGGGGACATCGCAAGCCAGTCCAGTCGTTGAATATCCACCGATTCAGGATATTCATCCATCAATTGAGCTTTATGTATTCGGAGATTATATTCCATATAGAGGAAAATTGGTCCTAAGCTCAGCATAAAAGCCTCAAATAGGATGCAAGGACCGCTAATACCACTCTGACGGATTTCTATACCGCTGACCTGTCAGAGTACTTCTACTGAACACATGAAGGTTGATACGCCCGTCCATCATTTTGCCTGCCTAAACCATCAGATAAGCACTTCCGTAATGCTCCTTTCCGACAATGTTAGAGGGCCGATATCGAGTCCCGGGCTCTCTCCAGATGAGAATACACCTAGAGTCGCTGCCCACATTGAATCGTGACTCATTACTGAAGAGAACCCGCCCAAAATAATCCTCTGTCCAAAATAGGTGTTCTTGGCAAAATTCTAGACAGGCCTTTTTGTGATTTGCATACAAAGGATACTGACTACATGGCGTCTGGCATACAGGTTATCTGTTGTCTGCGAAATGGTTGTCCCTGTAGCATTATACAGGTTGGGAGGCAGTAGTGTCACTGTGGCGGACCTAACCCTTTTGGTTAGAAGTCTCAAATAACCGTCTTCAACCAGCCCCTTAGTGACTTGACACGGCGGATGGGTCTCTTTGTTGCCCTTTTCCGACCTTGACAACGTGGATTAGCCTCTGTAACTGTCTCTGCGAACTTTTTCCATGAGTGGACACCGCATTTCTCTTAACCCCGAGGACCCTACAAACACGTAACCTTTGATTGGCCTTCTTCGAGTTTTTCAACTATCCCCCACCTTGTGGCATCATCATCTAGACAATGGCAAATAGTCGTAAAAAACGATGGGTAAGCAAAGCAATTCAAAAACAAGAATTTTTCTATGTTACAATGTTTTAAAACGTCCTTATGCTTAGACGAGCAAATGAATTATCTTTACACAAAAACGATCATAGCGCCACTGTTTTACTACGTCACAGGTCATTGCATGGCCGACTTTTTCCGTGAAGAGCTTAGCTATCACCTGATACCTTATTTGTAAATGGGAGTTTCTTATTTTATCTTTTTTTTTTTTTTGAGAAAGAATAAAATAAGATTAATTGTTTCACCAGTAAGACCTCCCTTTAATTGTATTCACCAGGGTATATTGATAAAATTAATTATTAATTGATTATATTAAAAAAATTACTATAAATTAAATATTTTTTTAATACTTTTAATACAAAATACATTTTGATAAGCACATGTATTTTGAATGTAACAACATGCATTTTTGTTGAAGATATTTTTATTATAATCACATAATAGTAATAATTTTCCTAACTTTGTATATTACGTAATTATATAGCATTTCATTCATTTGATGTTCACAGAAATCTTTAATTCTTTTTTAATGTAGAAGTACATTCGAAAATTTTCCTATTATATCATTTAGAATTTTATGTGATAAACTGCAAGTATTGCCTGTAGGACATTATAAAGCTAAAAAAATGTGCCAGATGAAAAATTATTTTTATATCCATAAAATGACATGAAGAAGGGCGTATTCTCCCTATATGTGGATGGTTTGGCTTTATTGGTGCCACAATTGACCATATTACGCAATACTTATGATAAATTAACAGAATCAAGATTTAAAATAAATGGTGATATATTTTAAGTTAAATATAGTTATTAAGTTATTTAAGTTAAAATAAATTAAATTAAAAAAGTTAAAATTCTACAAAAAAATGTAATTACGTCGAAATCAATCAATAAATGCTAACATACATTTTATTATAATTATCATAAATAATTTCTTTGGAAATTTTTTTTAAAATAAGGTGTAATATGTTACATTCCATACATGTGTCCGATAATATGTAGTGTTCAATAAATAAATAATCCTATGAAAGCATAAACCATGCACATAAAATACTGAAAATACGGAGTGATTAGTTATGTTGCAATTTGTTTTCAAAATACATGCAACTACTATATTCAAAAACACAATACCTTTTAAAAATCTATAAAAATATAGATTGAAGAGAATGAGACAAATGGCCAAATTTAAGAAAATCATGTTTTGAAAATAAAAAAATATACAAGAACACTACTTGCTTTTGTATTTCGTGTGAATGTTGCATTTTCTTTTGAGATTTGAATAAATATTGATGGTTTAATAAAGTTTGGTGAGTCTTCTAAGTATTCAGACAGATTATATTCCAAAGTATCTCTCTATGTTGCTGTACAAGAGCAAATTTTTGCCCAGCATCAGATTTTCAAGACTGTGAAACCTCTGATTTTTCTGAAGGAAGGGCAAACGTGGATTGTGATGCAGAGACAGTAGAGATTTTAATAAAGGTCATCGCAGTTTTCGTTTCACCATTCATAGTTGAAATATATAAAATTTCGAAACTTCTTCGGTATTTTTACTTTACAGTCTTTTTTCAGCTTTATTCTGTTCTAGTTGGAAAAGAGTTACATGAATTAACTCATAAACTGTTTCCAAGATTGATAAAGTATTTGCAGAGAAAGACTTCTATAATTTAATAGAAAGTGAGGTTACTGAAGTTTTGCATTAATATCTGAAGAAACATTTGTTAGATATAGCTGCATGAATATTGTAGAGGAGAATTGCTTAACAGAATAAGAGTAACTATTCTCAGTTTCAGGCTTTTTTTAACTTCAATAATTTTCGAGCTTCTGTATAAGAAATATTACTCTTTATCTAAAGGAATATAATTTCCTATTACTATTTCCAAACAAAACAGTTTCTGGAAAAAGAAGGGTACTCAAATTTGTAATCAATACACTTCTTTTCAGTAGTGCAGTCAGTAATGTTATGAGCCATTTCTGCACAACGAACATATGCCGATAAAAAGATTTTAGAAGTCCAAAAGGTTGCCACTGGAAATATTTCAAAGAGTTAGGCATGTATAACAGGGATGCGCATATCTCCAACTTTAATACATTCAGGTAATACAAGATGTTTTGAGTTCAGGAACTGTCCATTCTTCTGTATTGTAATGTGTCGGACATAGGTCACTTTCTGATTTTTTTTAGCTTTTTAGCTATTTTTTCAAAAGGGACATTCAACAATTCGATACAGCATATAACTACTTTGGGTACATTTTTTTTAAATGGAGACTTGACAATGACATAAGATTCATAACCTGCTTTACTTGTTTGGCAGGTACGATTTTAACTCGAAGGTAGCGAGATCAAAGCTTCTTTGCAGATTTCATTTCGTCCACTGTTAGATATGACAATAAATGTTTACCATTTTGTTTATTCATTTCTTTTTTCTAAAAAAATTTAATTAAATTGTAAAAACAAAATAAAAAACAAACTTTAATTATAAAAGCTATTACCACCCAAAACTAAACTAAACTTATATTAGTTGAGTGGCGAAATATATATAGGTGGCTGGAGTTAACACCTATGCTTTCAAAAATACTTTGTAGACACTATGAAAGGTTTGTTTACATTTAAACTTTTTTGAATAATGATATACGTTGGAAAATTACTTTAAGAATTTAATGCATTGTGTTATTTACTGAAGGTAGCACGTTTGGATCTGCACTTACGTTCAAATATACCATTGTTATAACCCGATGGCACCACCCACCACTTAGCCCAACAGATGAAAACAACCAGCGACTCTAAGAAACCATAGCCGCGACGCTTGCATTACGGCTACTAAGAATCTATACGCTTCGTGTCCCAACCGGGAAAGTGATCACGTTTAACGCTAAATGAAAAAAAATGACCCCTACATTTGATTATTAGTAGATTAACCATTCATGTACCTATCTACTGACCATTGATAAACCGAAGACCACAGTGCAGCACTTTTTCAGTGGGTAACTTCTCAGGTTTGGAGCCCATGAGATGCAAACACAGCGAATTGTATCCTCTCATGGAAGGCCCTCATGCTTGAAGAAGGAAGGAAGAAGGCAAAGATCAATAGGAAAAGGAGAGAGAAGCTGGAAAGGGAGTCACATCACTAGAGTACCTCGGGGTCATGAAGTCCCACACTTTTCAAGAAAATAAGCTCCCGAGGGCTCTATTGGAGGATATCTCGGGGGAAAAGAAGTTATGCGAAGAATTTACTCTTCAGATACCAGATGGACATTTGAACAAGTGTCCAACATCCAGCTGATTATTTAAGCACTGTCTGTATTTGACTCTACCAAATTAAATGCTTGAACCAACGAACAGCCACCGAACGCAAAATACAAAATCATATTTAAAATCGTTGAAATTCAAAATAATATAGAAAAAAATGATTAAAAAATAGAGCAAAAAAATCCAAATGAAAAATAAGAAAAAAATTTAACCGGGCGAAGGAACTTTATTAAAAAAGGGCTGAGAGTTAAGTAGAATAACAAAAATAAAATTAACAAAATAATAAAATTCAAGTGTTAAACCAAAACAAATAAATAAGGAACAAAGCCAGAATAAATCAACAGTCTACTCTCGAGAAATCCGATAGACACTTAAACAAGAGTAATATCAAGGTGGCCATGCAAATATTTTTAAAAATTAAAATTCTGATCAATTTCAATCGACGAATTTCCAGCAAATGTAGAATACGGGATTGTACATATTTAAATCTTAGAAATTAAATTTAATGCCAAAATAATGAAAAGAAAATCTTAAGAAATTAGATTAAAAACTTCCCTGACCTAAAATAAGAAAGATGATTTTTGACAGAAAAAATTTGACAGAAAAATCCTTGCAATTAGGAAATGTAAAAAGCTAACAAAATAAAAATTGGAAAGAATGAATTAACAAATTCAATTTTTAAAGAAACAAAAAATAGCAAATAAAAATAGAATAAGGCAACTCCATAAAAGCATATGTGCTTATTTATACTTCGGAAATTCTAAAATACATAAAAAGGCATAAGAATAAAAATCAGATCAACTCAATAAGCGAATAATTTCAAATATTCACATTTTAGAGATGCCGAATACTTGGAAAGTTATCTTAGAAGCTAATCCATTGAGGGATCTATCATTTTATAATCATTCTATAACATACAGAAAATTCCAATGATATGAAATTCATACGCAAATGAATTGAAAATTCAAAGCACAAATTTTTAAAAGAAATAAAAAGTGAAGAAAAAAGAACTGGAATTCATCCCACTAAAGAACCAGATAAACCTGTAAAATCAGTCAGATGATATAGGAAGTTGGAATGGTGAAAATTCTTCATTTGACAATATTTTACAAATTGATATTATGTGCGCAGATATAATTTCATAATAGATGGCCAAAAGGTCTTCCTGCTCAATAGTTCCAAAACTTGGTAACTTTTTGAGAATATCAAGGTCGTAGTTGAAATGTGAAGTGATGATATAGATTTATGCAATGGCTTTGGCTTATGTAAAATCCTATCATTCGTAAAGTACTATATACTTCACTTAATCAAGTTGAACTTGAGATGATCCTAATATAGAGCTGCTAAACTCTGTCCTCTAAATGGTTTGATTGGCGTTTTTGGAGAGGTTAAGAGGTAGCTATTTAATATTGTACTTTTTTCAAAATTTGGCTATATATAAAAATATAAAAGCGGCTGCTAATTCATCACTCAATAATATATGTATATCAAAATTGTTTGACGCTCTTTCACATATGAAGGACATAACTTGACAAACATGAAATTAAATTTCAAAAAAACAAAAAACAAATTAAGATAAAGTTTAACTAATGCACATCTAAGATTTCGTTAGCTCCTTAAAATGACTTCTATTAAATTGACTTTAATTAAAGCTCAATTCGATAATTCCTATTAAAAAAAAAGATCCTTACCATGATTACTGGATTTTTCAGAAGTTGTTTCGATTTGAGTCATTTTCGTTGAAGTAAGAACTCCATCAGTATCTAAAATTGAAAATAGAGCATTAACATAATGAATAATTTTTTAAAAAAAGTTTTTAATTACATTAAATCCGATATGAATTTAAAAATTCACTCTTACTTCGGCTATCCAAATCGTTTGATGTTACAGTTGTATCAGTTAAACTTGTAAAACTTAGGATTTCCTCAACTGAAAGAAAATTCCTATAATGAATATATATCCATATAAATAAAAGTGAATGCTTTTTTGTATGTCTCTTTTGCGTTCCTCTCATCGGATTGAGATAAAACTTTGACTACTTATTATTTGCAGTTACGGGATGATTATAGGCACAGTAAAATGGTCTAATTAATCGATAGAGTGGTTAAGTTACCCAGTTTAGACCTACGTAGTATATATATATATATATATATATATATATATATATATATACATACATACAAACATATATATATATACATACATATATACATATATATATACATATATACACTGAAGTGACAAAAGTCATGGGATAGCAATATGCAAATATACAGATGGCAGTAGTATCGCAACGAAAAAGTGTAAATGCGCAGTTCGTTTTCCAGAGCTTTCATTTGTATTCAAGTTATTCATGTGAACAGGTTTTTCGTGATTTATGGCGGCACGACGAGAATTAACAGACTTTGAACGTGGAATGTTAGTTGGAGCTAGACGCATGGGTCATTCCATTGCGGATATCGTTAGTGAATTCAACATTCCGAGATCCACAGTATCAAGAGTGTGCCGAGAGTATGAAATTTCAGGCATCACATCCCATCATGGACAACGCAGTGGGCGACCACCTGCACTTAACGACCGAGACCGCCGAAGTCTGTGTAGAATGGACTATGTTAATAGACACGCAACACTTCGTCAAATAACTGCAGGAATCAATGTGGGACGTACGAGGGACGTGTCCGATAGGACTGTGCGGCGAAATTTGTCTTCCTTGGGCTATGACAGCAGAAGACCGACTCGAGTGCCTTTACTGACAGCACGACATCGCCTGCAGCGACTCTCCTGGGCTCGTGAGCATATCGACAGGTCCCTAGACCAGTGGAAAACCGTGGCGTGGTCAGATGAGTTACGATTTCAGTTGTTACGGGCTGATGGTAGAGTTCAAGTGTGGCGCAGACCCCACGAAGCCATGGACCCAAACTGTCAGCAAGGACTGTTCAAGCTGGTGGTGGCTGCATAATGGTGTGGGCTGTTTTTACATGGCATGGACTCGGTCCTCTGGTGCAACTGAACTGATCATTGACTGGAAATGGTTATGTTCAGCTGCTTGCAGATCACTTGCAGCCATTCATGGACTTCACGTACCCACACATCGATGGGATTTTTATGGATGGCAATGCGCCATGTCACCGGGCCAGAACGGTTCGCGTTTGGTTTGAAGAACATTCCAGACAATTCCAGCGCATGATCTGACCACCTAGATCGCCCTATATGAATCCCATCGAGCATTTATGGGACATCATCGAAAGGTCCGTTCGTGCTCAAACTCCTGCACCATCCACACTTTCACAATTATGGACGTCTATACAGACAGCTTGGCTCAATATTCCTGCAGAGGACTTCCAACGACTTGTGGATTCCATGACACGTCGAGTTGTTGCACTTCGCCGGGCAAAAGGAGGACCGACACGATATTAACAGTCATCCCATGACTTTTGTCACTTCAGTGTATATATATATATATATATATTTATATAAAATATATTATATAAAATGAGGATTTTTTTAAACTTTCATTTCCCTTTTTTTAAGTTCAGACAACGTTTTGGAGCTCAATTGATTTTGAGATGGAGTAAAAAAAATAGATATTTTTTTTAAAAAATATTAACGCATGCTTAATCTGATAGTATAACCGGTTTAAACTAGTTAATGACTAAAATTAATTCATAAGAATTCAGCGAATGTATAATTTGGGAATCAAGTTGTAATTATAGTTGGCGATAAATTTGCAAATGTAACAACCTTCTGTTTTTTTAATCACCCTAAAAGCTAAAAGTGAAGACTTTAAAAGCGATAAATAGCTAATTTGTTGACTAAACCTTTTGAGGCTTCAAAAACTTCAAATCAAAACAATATTGATACATTTGCCTTCATTAGGCTAGTAAAAGATTCAATGAGCTATCGTTTTACCTTTGTCACAAAGCTTTCCAGTAAAAGAATCCTTGCATACGCAATGCGGCTTCTCATCTATTAATACGCAGGAAGCATCATTCTCACATGGGTAATAGATGCATGGACCTATTATGGAAATGATTTTATAATTTTTTAAATTGTTTATGTTAAGGTCTTCAGAAGAAAAAGGAACAGTTCTATAATAGATAAAAAAAATATAAATTATTTCAAAGTTTTGAAATCCTTTTTATAAGATTTTACAGAGAAAATAAAAACTAATTTTTTTTCACATCTCTGAACATTTGGATACAGTTTTATTTAATTTGATGTGTTTTATGCTTATGAACTGAAATTGTGAAATCGACTATCCACTAGCATTCTCACACGCTAGAGTCTGTAAGTTCTGGACACTGGCTTCCAATTGGTAACAATAGGGTGTTTTAATATTCCTAAAAGTGAATTAATTATTAATCTATTCATTTAATAAAGATTGATTCCATATGAATGGCATCCCAAGAGTAATGTATATGAAATATATTAAGATTTATAGTATGTATACAAAGTTTTTAAAAAAAAGAAAATGAAAATATTTGCTTTTCAGAATTAATCGTAGCGTATTTATAAAAATACTAATTGAAGTAATTTTTTTTACTATTAATTGTGTATAAAAATATTTTAACTGATATTATACTTACCATAATTATCTATGTATTAGAAGAAGTAAAATTCATCCTGTTTGCTTTCAGTTTGCGTATCTGAAAAAATTGGTTCTACCTCTTTTTAATTATAATTATATTTCCAACTTGCCAAGTGTAGACGAAATGATTAATGTCGTATTTACATGTAAAAGAAAAAAATCTTAATTTTAAATACACAGAATTATAAAAAATTTCGAATCTTGAATTAATGTTTAGTATTAATTATTATGCCAATTTTTAATGAAGTTCTATTATATAAAAAGATAATTAAGGTTCTAAATTTGGATATAGGATATATCACTTTTGCCAACAATATGCAATACAATCACAATAAGTGCACCGATTTAAAAAGTATGCAATGCATTAGTTACGTTGCAACACTAATGTATAAAATTTAGTTTCGTTTTCTGGCACATGAATACAAATATCCATATATTCAAATAGAGTTTTTGATGCTGAATTACAATATATACATAGTTTGACTCCATAATTCATAGTTTTTTTTTTGTTACCTATATTAAATGGGAATGAAAAATCTATATTTACTCATATATGTAAAATGATCCAATTGATCTGAAATGCTAGGGATGATGATTTGGAGGGGGGGGGGGGGTTGTTGGCATCGGAAATGCCGCTTTTGAATGCCCAAAGGATATTAACAAGAACTTTTTCATAATAGCTTTTCTCAGATAGACAAGGCCGATCATCTTGGGCAGTACAATGTAGCATTTGCCCTATGATTGAAGGCCCATTAAGAACTAAAAGTTCGATTATTTTTATAGTTTTACAAACGAAAAATTATATAACACGAGCTTATTTAACGGTGTTCATGAAAGTTTTCTGATAAACTTATAGCACAGTTTGAGTATGGTAAAAGTAAGATAATGCATTGCATTAAAATCTAGGTCATGAAACTCCTAATGATCTTCTCAAAATGACTGATTTTGCTGACCCTGGAGATGCCTTTAGGTGAAATGGCAATCGAATATCACCGATTCCTTCACATATTTGGCAGAAGTCATGCGAAATTATTATTCATTAGCGGATATTGGGAAATTATTCAAGGCATTAATTAGAAAAAAATGTAGTATGTCTGAAGGCAGTTTACCTTCATTGGAGTCCCGTGCTCTAAATCTTAAATGTAATAAATTATTAAACTTTTCTAAACATGATGCCATACATTTCATGTAAAAATAAGTTACATGCGCTGTGTCTCACAAAAATGATCCAACATGAACCAAACATATTTGAATAAAAGCATTTTTCATCAAATTTGATTCATGTTTCATTTAACCCTCTTATTTTTATCTTTCAAAAACATTCTACGATTTTATAATATTTGCACCCAAGCACCTTTATAGAGAAAATCGGTCCTCCTACTAGAAACATATATTTTTGAAAAGGCTCTCACTGGCTATCTTGTCAGAACTATGCTCTTCAAAGAAGAATTCAGATGAGATTGCAGGCAATGTGTTTTCAATGGCTCATTACATACTTCGTGCATGTATTATTGTAAAAGCCGCACCAAAATGTCACAATAATTTGGTACTTCACGGTTTCTGAAAAAAAAGTGAATCAAACTTGAAGCTAAATATTCCATTTCTTCTAGAAAATTTTTGTATCTTACATACGTTATCAAATAACATATTTTATTTCTTATAAAACCCTGTTCTTTGACGTTTTTCTTCTCTTAAAAAGATGGGTTTCTCTTCAAAATCGAAATACAGCTCTCTTGTTTTAATGAAAAGTATGAAAGCATTTAAACCTAAAGGAAATAGGATAATCCAGATTGAGTAGACTGATAAAAGGTATGCAACATTCTTCATTCCAATGATTATTAGACTAGATTGAATGATAATTTTTTTTAACTTTCATTTTCAATTTTCAAGCTGGCAAAAAAAGTTTTCATAAAAATTCAGAGAATGGATAATCTGTAAATCAAGTTGTGACTTTAGTTGTCTATAAATCGCCAAATATGACAATCTTCTGCATTATTTTCTAAGAATCTTAAAAATGAAAAAGGGCTGTCCCAAAAGCGATAAGTCGCCAATTTGGTGCCTAATCATTTTGAGGCTCAAAACCCCCAAATGAAAGCAACAGTATGTTCTCACACGATAACAGTCTTAATTTATATAATATGTGTTACTTGAAAAAAAATATTTATATATTTACTTACTTATTTCGCAGTGATCTCCGAAGAATGGTTTTTTGCATTCGCAGAGAGGCTTTTCGTTTTCCACTTTGCAGAATCCACCATTATGGCATGTAAAATTTTGACAGGGATCTATGTAGTGCATAAATATAGTAATTAAATATCCAATTTTAAGACAGATGGAGAATATATATATATATATATATATATACACACACACACAGTGTCTTGTATAAAAGCTGTTAGATTTTTAAGATTTTAAAATTTTCTGTCTTGCTGGACACATTAGTTAGAAATTTTTTTAATCGTAACGTGAAATAGTCAAAGACAATTAATAAAAAGGGTGTCCAATATTAGTAGTACCAATTTTCAAATTACTAGAATAAAGTATACAGCACAAGTTTGTAAAATGCACTGCTCAAAACAATTAAAGGTTTTGTAAGCCTTTTATAAAATAACGGTACAAACAATTTCATTTTTTATGTACAATGGAAGAAGAGAATCCGAAATGCAAATTTTTCTTATTTTCAAACTTTGCAATAAGAAAATTTTGAGTTAGAAGTCGAAGGCGGTACGTAAGCGGTAACGATTTGATTTTTCTTTTAACTTAATTTAAGACAAAGCAGAAAAGAAGGATCGACATACAGTAAGAGCGTTATTTCTATGTCTTAATGAAATCATTTAATCTAATCAAAAGCTTAGAGAGACGTCGGAAGATTAGAAGGGGTAAAACACAAATCAAAGTAGCAGAAGTCATTGGAATTTCACAAAGTGTGATTTCCAAGATCTGGAACCGTTTTTTGGAGAATGGAAATGTAGATCGAAGATAAGGGGAATGGCATAGACGTACAACAATGCCCAATGAAGACCATTATTTAACTCTAACTGTTCTGAGACACTCCAATATGAATGCTACTCTTCTTCAACAACACCTATGCTCGGCTACTGGCACCACACAAACTATCTGAAACTGCTTATTCTCTGTAGATCTGTATGCTCACGGACCAATGGTGTGTGCCACGTTAACAGCAAGGAGCCGTCGCGCCCACAGAGAGTTGACAACAAAGCATGTGAACTGGAGGAGAAATTAATGGCACAATCTTCTTTTCTCTGACATGTACCATTTTCTTTTTTATCCTGATAATAGGCGTATTTTCATTTGGTGGGAACGTGGTACTAGAAACAATCCTACGTTCGTGCACCAAAGTGCAATATTTGGAGGTGAGGAAGTGATTCTTTGCTGGCATTTCAATCGATGGGTGCACCGATCTCCATATTATTTGAAATGGAACTCTGAATGGTAGCAGATGTAGGGATGAAATTATGAGACCTATTGTAGTCCGTTATTCTTCATCAATTGGAGATGACTTCATGTTAATGGACGACAATTGAAGGCAACATCGTGCTAACTCGGTGAAGGATTTCCTTTTGAAGGAAGGAGTTTTACGAATGGATTGGCCAGCATATTCTCCGGACGTGAGCCCATATACCATGTTTGGGACATTTTAGGCAGACAAATTGCTGGACATCTACCACTCCCAAAAACAACTGCGAAAAACTCTTCTGGAAGAATGGGACAAAGTACCCCAGTCCTTTATATATAGCCTCGATGACTCGCTGTCTCATTGGTGTTTAATGTTTCTGGACGCCTAATTGTTATATCCTATTAAAAACGATTTTCTTTTAAAGAAACATTTTTAATTAGTTTTTTCATATGTATGTATAGTATTTTTTAGCTTCTGTACCCAAATGCTCAATAAAACACATTTTCTTCTGCCAAACAAATAATGTATTAATCATTCAAATAATTCTCCAGGTGCAAGATCAACCCACAGTCTTAATATCCTTTAATTGTTTTAAGCGGTGTATATTATTCTTAATAGAGTAATCGTAGCCCAAAATCTGATAGGGGTTCTCAGATGTTTTCTTAAACTGCTCCAGAAGAAACTTTTTTAACAAAAGCTCATTTATGGTGCTTCTGTCAGATGGATTGGGACTGTATGTCAAGATAATTAAAGCAAAAATATCCCAAAAAGTACTTTTATAATAATGGAAATTTCTAGGACCACTTTTACATCGGCGTTTCAAATCATTTGTGGAATAGAATAGACCTCATTTGTGAAATGGAATTTACGATGTTCATGACAAAACATAACGCAATTTCCATTCGCAGAAACGGAAACTTGGATTCATAAGCTAATATTAGAGTTGTGTGGTAGAACTGAGCTACTCCGAACTTTAAACATTTTTATGAATGAAGTACTACAAGTGGTCAGGTTGGAGCAGCCTTTTGTGTTTTTGAGCCAAATAAATCATAAGAGCATCGTAACGATCTAATTCATCACTGTTTGGTTTCTCAAGCACAATTCATTGAATTAAAGCAAGCAATAATACAAGAAAAAGAGAACAGCAAAATGTATAGTATCATATATTTACCAACAGTCATGGTGCTTTAAAAAAATTGCAAAAATTTTAGCAAAAAAAAAAAATCAAATAGGAAAAACTTGTGAACAGCTGGATTCTCCATGTCCTTGCTTTAGAATAAAGCACACATGAGAGTATCAGGTAATGAAACAGCAGATAAAGCTGCCAAAATTGCCATTATTGTCCTTAACATAAGCATTCATTTGAAAATTAGAAAAAGAAGTTCAAAATTAGATTTTAAAAATTAGTTAAAAATGAATGATGGGACGTTAGTATCTTTAATACAATGGAAGATTCCATACGAAATATGAAATTGAATTTAAAAAATATCCAGATCCTAAATAATAGATTCATTATTCCTTTTCTAAGAAACTACAAATTATGGTCTTTGTCCCAAATAACAGTTTAGATTTTTAACTTTAAATTCTGTTATTGCCGATATGATGAAAACAGCAAAGATGACATAAAACACTACATATACTCTTATCCCTGTTAGAACACATCGAAAGCAATATTAAACTTGAATTTATCTAGATAAGAAAGAATTGGGATAAACGACGTCCAAACACTGCTGGCTTATATTCATAAGTAAAGATCAGATTTATTCGTCCAAATTTAGAATCGAATTCGTTTTGGCACATACGTCGATAAATGAACATTTTTGATTTTTTTCATTCTTTATTTTATATTTAAGTGTGTGTGTTTTTATTTGAAATACAAGGGACACTCAAATGAAAAAGTACGGAACATCGTGACAATGTAACCATTCACATATTTGCATATGCCACTACGGTAGAATGTAGCGAGACATTTAGGGACGCGTTTGAAGTCTCCGGCCCAAATTAAAGCATGCTCAGGAGAGAGCAGAGGCTGTTATCAAGAGTGCCGCCCAATTACGCTACCTATTGAATTCCTCGAGCACAGAAGAATCGTTAACCCCGATGTGTACTGAGTGACACACCGAAGACTACGCATGTGCATCAAGAACAAAAGACCGTGGCTGATGATGGAGGGTAGGGTTCTGTTCCTTGAGATCTCGCGTCCACACGTCTCCAGGGTCATACGTGCGGAATTAGCCAAGTTCAAGTGGGAGTAGCTCGATCATCCGCCCTACAGTCCATACATGTCTGCGATTTTCATGAGTTTGATCCCCAGAAAAAACACCTGAAAGGAAAGCGCTTCAAGTCGGGCCTTTGAACTCAATTATACTGTGAAGGGAATGGGTCACGTCACGGCCATAGGGATTCTGGAAACAAGGAATCCTAATGCATGTCAATCAATGATATTGTTGTGCTCAGGCCTATGGTGTAAACTTTGAATAAAGTCTTCATTTACATCTACAGTGTCATTTCGTGCCTATTCATTTGAACATCCTGTTTATCTATTTTCTATTAAAGTGTACTTATTTTTTTTAATTTCACATAACTTTATTTTCATTTCATCTCATTCAAAATCTGTTGTTTTCGAAAATATGTGGTGTAGACAATATTGATTGTATCACTTTACCGTTATTTATTTTTATTTTACTTACCCATCTTCACGTCTATCCTATTAGCACACATCTTAATGATTTTCTGGGAATGAATTGATTTTCTTTATTTTTAAATTCTAAATTTATAAGAGTTTATTCTGATGTAACGCTGATGTTGGCACATACCATATAATAAATAATGTAAAAGAGTTGAAATATTACTATTAGTTATATTGAAATATTTAAACCCTAAGCAGCTTTGTATTTCTGCGATTATGAAGGTTTGGATATTTATATTTCAAAATATTCTACGTAGTTGCAATTACCTCTAAAGGAATCAAAGCACATAATTTCTTTAAACTAAGCATCAATTGCCTAAATTAATGAAATGCAAGACTTTATATCAGTGTTAGTATGAGTGGAAAAGAGAATGGAAACATTTTGGTGTGTTTCAAATGTTAGTGATCAAAACTATTTTCTAAATACGATTAATTTAGATTTTGTGGATATTTTATCAGAAGCGTAGTAAATGATAGAAGCAATATAATTTTTAACGTCATTAAAAACATTTTAGAAATGCAAATCTCTGCCAAAATTTGAATCTGCTCTATAAAAAGGATCAACTATTTGGCCATGTTGTCTTTTTGAGAACATGTGAACGCTATTATTTAAAAACACTACAATTCGGCATTTGATTTTTTTTTATCAATTTAGTAAATTTGTATCAAATTCTAGTTCCAATGAAAAAAAGGTAGAAAATCGTTCGAATTAAAGTAATTCGTGTCACAGTATAAGAAATATGAGTCAGTTTTTTCAGGTTTCTAGAAACTAAAACATCACACACAAAAAATTATTTTTACCAAAAATTATATACATTCATATAGGTTATAACATACATATATATAATACATACATATACATACATATACATAAATATATACATACATATGGGCTAATTTTTAATACATTTCTCGTGAAGAATTAGCAGTTTTCCTATGAACAATTGTCACTTAAATGGCTTCCCATTTGTTCTTTGAAATATGTTGATACCCTCTTCATTTCAGAAAAGAAGAGATGAAAATTATTAATCTTTAAGCCATATTCTCCTCGAAGGAAATAAGGGCGCAAGACTGTCGCACCAGAATAACTTGCTGAACGAGTTGAGGAATTGGAAGGAAAAAAATTCATATTGAAGGAATTTCAGACAACGAGCTGGTCGACCAGCAAACCAAAATTGCAACTTACACTTACCAACTCCATATTCATTCCGTTAATGAAAATTCAAAACATTTAGACTAATAAAAAATATTTTAAAAAAAGTTAAACCCCATCTTGCATTATTGGTGGCAATGTCCTTCGAAGAAGGAATAAGAAAATCTTTTATAGCAAATACTTGATCTTCCTGACGATTAAGTAAATTAATTCTACATAATAGTTTTATTTTGTTCTCTATTTCTTTTTATAGTCCTCGGGAACTTGCAGAAAAAATGACTTTCATACAAAGGTGGCTTTAAGGGTCTCGTTATCAGTGAATGAAATACGAGAAAAAGATATTTCCGATAAAGTATTAAACAAAGATTTAATGGAAAAAAATATCCCAATCTTTTAACAATTGTTATGCATTAATATGAACATTAGATACCAAACTATAAGGAATAAACTAAGGTTAAAAAGGGAAGAAATCAATGAAATGAGTGTAAAGAATACATAACGACATTGAAAGCTTTTGATAAATATATACTTTTATTTTTAAACCTGCATTGCTATGTTGTTGGAATCTGTATTGTCCTAATTATCTGGTGCAACCATCTCTTTAACTAAATTCATTGGTAAACTATCTCCAACAATTCCCAAATCCCCAGCAACAAACTTTCCGCTTAGTGCATCATGTTCTACAGCAAATATGGCTCGATTCTGCATGTTTGGCCGACTTAAGAATTTGTTAACGATCTTTTTTGAAGATTCCCTATATTTGGTTTTAAAATAATTTTCACAACGTTGGATTTAAGGGTTTTTTTCCTTACAAAAAAGGAAGCCATTTCATTTGTGTAATGGAAATAGAAGACTATATAGAATTCATGATATGAAGTGAAGGAATCTTTCAAAATACTCACAAACTCGAAATTAAAAACTCGAAATTTTCATGCATTTACTATTTTGCATTTTGAAATGTTTCTTATAAGTTGTCTCTCTTTTAGTTTTTCTAAATAATTCGTTTTGTTATAAAAACCTTCTTTTCGGAATTTGTTATTGTTTTCTAACTCGGCAATAATTCCGTCTAAAATCTATGTGGATACTTTTAACATAATTAATAAGCTGCCTGGTCATTTAAGTTATATCATTAACTTGAGAGATATGAGAAACATAATCATACCTTCTTCACAATGTTTTCCGGAAAATGGTGGTGAACAAATGCATATGAAATTTTCATTAGACGGTAAACAAACTCCTTCATTCTGGCAAGGATTCGAATCACAAGAAGTTTCTAGAAACGCATAAAATAAAATAATTTTTTCGAATAAGCAATTTAAATTCTAACATAAATTTTTAAATAAAAGTATTTTACAACATAATGCTAGCACTCCATCTGCAAATATTTATTGCACAGATGTCCTGTTTTGAAATCACATGCTGATTATCATGAATGGAGATTTTAAGATAAAGATAAAAGATTAAAATTGGTCTGAAGTGGTAATAATTTCTCCAAGAAGGCAAAGAAAAGCGATGACGTTACGTATATGATAGGAACAAACTTGGTTTTAAAAAATCAGATCGCATTCATATAAACTTACAGTCACTCTGTTTAGATTCTAATACTAATGTGCTGCTTAAAATCTTAAAAATAGTTTCTAAGATTATATAAATTACTAATTATGATAGAGCTCCAGAAGTATTACTAGAATTACTAGAATTGAGAGAATTACTAGATTACTAGAATTACTAGAACTAATTATGACAGAGTTCCAGAAGTATTACTAGAATTTTCATAGAGCTCCTGAACTATTACTAGAATTTTCATAGAGCTCCAGAACTATTACTAAAATTACACAATAGTACTTCGCTTAACGAACACTTACATAGCAAATAATTCATAAGAGAGAGTCATAAAGAGAGAGAGAAGATTCTTTTCACGAGCGAAGCGAAGTATAACGAGTGATGTGCAGACATCGTGACGTCTAATGCAAAATTGATCGATAGCTCGGACATCAAATTATTGAGCTTTTATTTGGGAGAATGATTACATGTTATAAAAAACTTGGGCTGGATAGCGTTGTCGAAAACGACTGCGAGGGTCTTGAGTAAATGCTTGTGGAGCTAAAATCAAATAGATTGAAAACATGATTGAAATCAAATAGATTGAAATTAGGGAACAATGGCGATGAGCTGTTGCAAAAAATAGTTAGAACTACGAAACATATGAAGCAGCATTCTGTGCCACAACAAAAAGGTGCAGTGGAGATATAGTCTGGCAGAGATCAGAGACTCAACAGAGCAGCAATTTTCAAAGTGAAATAAGGGAGATAATAGAAGCCTGAGGAATTATTGCATTGTGAGTTGAGACGTATCACTCTAATAAATCCATATAACAAATAAAAATGTGCTCACTTTTGTCAAATTCTGAAGCGCGGCCAAAGACAAATATCTTTAGACATCTTTCACGTAAAAAAGCATGCATTATAAACATTAAATTACATTACTATAATTTTGTTTGAGTTCTTTTTTCGTAATGGAACGCATTTTCCTATTTCTCAAAGATTTCTATGGGGAAAAACGTTTAACACTTTCAACGCTACCAATGAGATATCTCGTCTGTCATCAATTTTCAATTACAGGTTTCTGTGGGCTAACATTTCTCTCTTATGCCAGGAAAAGATCTTTAAAGGCATTCTTCAGGTATGTATTACAATGTTCAACTTATCTAAACTGGCATAAGAGAGAAATTTCTGCCCACACAAACTTGTGACTGGAGGTATCTGAAAGACGAGATATCTCGTCGTAGCGTTGAAAATGTTAAAGAATGTTTCACATTATGAGGAAGAATCGGGAACGAACTAATCTCGTCAAGCTAAGTTTCATTGTATTTTCTTAACCTGAAAACACAATTTGCTTTCAGCAGAGAAGCTTTTTTTTAAAAAAATAACAACAACAATATTAAATTTTCCCTTTAATTTTGTATTTTATTTTTTCCCATTATTTTGTATTTTATTTTGCCTTATTATTTTGTTGTTTTCAAATTATTGTAGTAGCAATTGAAAAAAATTATTTTGAAGAATTTATTTGTTTCTGATTAAAGTCAAAATAAATTTATTACAAATCCAGTCGATATTGCAAGTTCTGAGAAAATCCAAAAATTGTATAGTTACACAAATGCACAAAATTCCGGTCTTTAAATTCAGATTAGAGAAATGAAAATTCGACAATAAAATTCTATTTTTGAAAACAGGAAAGAAATTAAGTTAAATAAAAATATAAAAATTATTAGTTCGCCAACGATGCTAAATCATAAAAGCTAATTCAACTGAATTTCAGTTTTTTCAACAAGAACAAAGCATTTTTGAAATTCTATGCAATGAATAGATAAATCTAATTATGCTAAATTAAAAAATTTAAAGATCATTGAATTAAAATAAAAGAAACAGGTATTATTGTTTTGAAAGATATTTCAGTGATACGAAAGTAATAAGATATCCTAAATTTCAATACAAAACATTCTGAAATCTGAACACTTAATAAAGTATCGTTTCTAGGAAAAAAGGAGATAAAGTTTGATTAAATAAAAATTAAAAGCAATCAGGGTTATTAAAATAATGAACTATAACCATTTTCAAAAGAAAAAGATTTAAAAAAGCATAAATAAAATATTTTTCCTGTTAATTTCGTTATCTTCATATCAGGGGATTTATAAACATTTGTCATTTTAAAGACGCATTATTTTAAAAAGTTAGAGTTTAAATATTAGACCTAATTAATATTTTCAGTTTCAGAGTGTTATTTCAAAAAATAGTGAAAAAATCAAAAATATTTCATTTAAAAAGAAAAAAAAAGTCATTTATTTATCGGAAATCTAGATTTTCCTAGATAGAGGTCTGATCTCTTTGGTCTGCGATTGGTCTTGGTCTTCGCGATTGTTTCAAATTAGTTTAAATTGCTTAATGACTTAAATTAATTCAAGACAAACAATGATTTAAATATAAAAATGTTCTCAGATGATAATTTGAAATTTGCTAAAATAGATTTCTTTAATTTTTTTGATATTTTTGTGGTCTTAATAAAACTCAAATATATATATATATAATTTGATAAATTACCTGCGTTCAACGATGTTGGTAAAGAAATTCCAGGATCATATAAGAAAAACAGAAGACTCCACAAAAGCAACGCTTCCATGTTTCAAATTTACTCCAAACTAAAACACAAAGCTTTCCAAGGATGTGATAAGCGCACATCTTGAACTTTCGGCTCCTTATCTACTTCTCCCCGTTTCCCGTCTCTCAATAGGATGAATCCAAGAAAAGGGAAATCCCCTTTTAAGAACAGATGCAAGGATTCAGGTGTTATCACTTGAATTTCGGTGTTCTTTTTCAGTTGCTGGTAGAAATACAGTAGTTACAGCAAAAATTATGATGTTCCCGGAAATTCATATTCAGAAATGTCTGAGATTTAACTTTTTCAATGTCTAAATTTATTTAATTTTTCATATAAAATTTAAATCTATCATTAACAAGGTTTTATTTTGAAAAAAAACTAATAGGTAGTAGGAGTGACTGAATTTTTTCTCTTTCATCTCTACTACTATTAAAGAAGAATGTGTGTATATTGACGACATTTTGATACAGAATTGCCAAAATTGGTACGGATGCACTTAAGAAGGTAAAAATATGCATCTCGGAATGCTATTTAATTTTTTAAATTAATTAAACATTAAGCAAAATTTTAGTATCTTTCACACATGAGTACCGAAAATTGTACAAAATTAATTTTTCAGTGATTTATTAATTTCATCTTTTTCGAATTCTTTTTTTATCGTTTGGCATAAATTACTAATTACGGAGAACTATTTTATTTGGGATACAAAAATAACATGCAATTTTAAAGTTCACAGGTCTATGAGCCTATGCACTCCAACCATAAATAACACGCTCTTTGTCACAATCTTTACAAGCATTTATAAAATTCATTTTTATATAAACAAAAAAAAATTACATCTTCTAAAAATTTTTAAAAGTTGTCTTTTTAAGTTTACAATTTAACCGCCATGTTTCTCTATTTTTAATCAATTTAAAAAAAATATATATTTTTAAAATTTTATTGAAATATATGTCACTGTTGTAAAAAAACTCAAATCGTTTATTATTATTAATATTATTTTACAAATATTTCATCCAGGAACTTTGCTCCATTGCTGATGAGAAAAGCGTCAAGGCTCGGCTTGTTTATCATGATGGGCAACTTTTTGTTTAAAAAAATATATTTATAAGATTTTTGAAATTTACTATAATTATAAACTAAATTCGCGAATTAGCCATGATGTCAAATATTTAAAGCGCCTTCGTTTTTAAAAGGTTTTGTCAAAAGATTTAGGAGCCGATGCCCTGGCTTAGGGGTAAAGTGTCTTCCCCGTAATCTGGGCGCCCCGGTTCGGGCATGGTTGTTCTGGGTTCTATCTGTGAGGTGTATGAATGCCCCCCCCCCTGTAAAAAGGGGTTGTGCAAGCGAATGTGTGTGTCACCTTCATTTGAGCTAGAAGTCTGACTTCTGCCCTCTGGGTGCTCAGGGGTCTTTACCCTTAGAAGCTACTAGTACTGTACTCCCTTTCCGTGGAAACACGGACACATCATCACCATCAGAAGAAGAAGGTTTAGGTATTAACTGAAGTTTCATCATTTCTGTTTCGAATTAAAATTCACATTTTCAAGAGATATGATAACAAATTAGAGAGATACATAGCATATTGTACCATACAATGTTAGGTTTCTAAAATATAATGTTCAATACGTTTATCAAAATTCGTTTGCTGAATCAAGGCTGAGTCGGTTGAGAAAGCCATTAAGAATAACTCATAAAAAATAATTGAAGATTTTAACAATTATCAATCCTGACGAACAGTTAATCGGCAAAGGGAGGCTGTCCCATAATGAGGATCATATTTTGTTTAATGTAACAGTATAACAGAGAGATTTGGATTTTTTCTTTGACCCAGGCTAAACTGAAAAGGCCTTCTGTGGAATAGATCCATTCATTTGTTGGTCTATACAGATGATAGAGATATTATTAGAAGGTCAGAAAAGGCTGTGAAAGAGGCATTTCAAGCTTTGGAAACTTCTGCCACAAATATGGGCTTTATCATCAATGAAGATAAAAAGAAATTTATGGAATTACCTCTCTCAACTATAAATCACAGCGTTTCTCAATGTATTCTCAATGTATTTTTCATACCTTTGAAAAAATTGATCATTTCAAATACCTTGGCTCAATGATTAACGAAAATAATAAACTCGGAGCAGAAACTGATAACAGAATAAAAATGGTCAATAAATGTTTCTTTGGACTGAAAAAGCAACTAAGATCTAATTCAATCAATTGAAAAACGAAGCTAAGAATTTATAAGACTGTTATGCCTGTTCTGCTCTATGCAAGTGGACTCTAACTTAGACATTCAGCATTCCCTGATAATGTTCGAGAGTAAGATCTTTAGAACTATATTTTGGCCCATTACTAGAATGAGGATGTTGGTGAACTAGATTCAGTTTTGAAATATACAAAATCTATAAGCAACGCTGGTTATCTGGAGAAGTAGGTTAAGATGGCTCGACCTTGTCTGGAGAAGACTTGAAAACAACGCCCACAAAAAATACACCTTAAAAAAATCCTATGAGATCCTGAGTCAGAGAAAGCCATCCAATTCGATAATTCGATGAAGTGGAAAGAGACTCGAGTGTCTTGAGAATAAAGAACTGAGACGGTTTGGTTTTGTCTGATTTTTTTGGCGCAAGAGCCACATTTGGCCATACTAAGAATTGGGACGGAGTTACGGGGGATAGAAAGCACTGAAAAATGAGCGTGGTTGAGAACGCCAAGGTCTGCAACTGGCAAGAAGTATATGGTCAAAAATTTGATACAGTTTTGGCGTTTGATCTACAATTGTTGGTAAAAATCACACGCATTCATGTTATGGATTCAGAAACAATTAGAAAGAAAATTTATATTTTGAGTGACATAACACAAAATTACGCACTTTTCTGTTAGTCAAGGTCAGCCAGAAATCGCCAAATAATGTAAAATTCCGCCAAATTTCTTACATTTGTTGTTCGTTTCGCTTGGCGACTTGGGTAGCGTTTGGTTCTCATGGGCAACATTTGCGCCCTGATAACATAAAACTACTAAAATTGCATATACTCTTAATTTTTTAAAGAAAGTTCACATATTAAAATCCACTATTTAATTTATTACCTTATAGAATGAAAGTATTAAGAAACTGGCCTATTATATTCCAGTTCAGTCAAGAGATACGCATATTAAAAAATCGCTCTAAATATTTTACAAACCGTTGAGTTCATAGTTACCATTTTGAGCAAATCATTACTTATTGAGTTTAGATAAGTGTCTTTGTAAATTTTAAATAAAAAAAACAGAAATTTTTGTATTTTTATTCAATAATTTCAGATTATACTATAGATAAAAAAATATTTTTCCCTTTCTAAAATAAATAATATCAAATTTAATTTTTCACTTAATATTAAGATTTTTTTATTATATTTTATTTTAATATTTTTCATTGCTGTAAAAAGTGCTTTTATATTTATACACACACACGCACACATATTTCGTATCATAACACTATTAAATAATTTTTACTTTTTTGTATATGCAGTATAGAAGAAGTAATGCTCCCCTTTCACATTCACGATAAGCGGCATTTCCAGCCAGCTGTGTCACTTCTTGATAAAATCCTCAATTATTAAATGCCACCAGATTGCCAGATGGGTTATCTTATTATTATTGAGAGTGGTCATCGCATTTGGTCAATAGTGATGTCCAGAAGTGTCCAACCATCTGGATGATAAATTTTTTCCATTGTGTCCATCAAAATAATTAGACTATAATTAATGTAAACTTTTAAAAATAAATAAATATAAATACCTTTATTAAAATAGATAAAGTTTTGAAAAAAATTAGTTTTGTATGTATTCATGTATATGAATTTTTATACCCTTTTTTTACTCTATTCTTAAGTATTTTCAAATCAAAAGAAAAGAGAAAAGGCAAAACAGTGTTTACATTTGTTAACGTAGCATTTTCATTGTTCGTTCACTAAAGCTTCAGTAACACCATTGTCCACAATTTTATTATCATCGAAACTTTTTTGATAAGCAAAGTGAGGTTGATTCTCCATTTTTGTTAAAAAGAAATTGATATCATTTCTTAAAAACAAACTGCAGATGCTATCAGTAAAAGACAAAAAAACAAAACAAAAAAAAAGCATGCTTTTTTTCTAGTGTGCAATAATGGGTGGAATCGAAACTCCCTCTTAACCGATTACTTCTTTTTGCAAATCGTCATCCCAATGTTTAAATTTACGGAAATTTTTTGAAAAGTTTTTCACAATATTTAACAATTTTTTCATAAAGACTGTCACTTATAAAATCACTTGTTATGTTATTTTATTATTCCAAACATTATGTTATAAAATAGTTTTATTATTATTATGTTAATGCAAACATTCTTATCTTAAAAACGGATGAATTTGATATAGAAAAACTAAATTCGCACAAAAATACTACAAAATTATTTTATGATATATCTCGATTAATTATAAAAGAAATTGTATGCACATTTACGCTGTACGTTTGACCAGCAGAGTCAGTTAAAGCTGGATAAATAAAATTGGCAGTTAGACCATATTTTCCAAATCCCTTGCGATATTTTAAATGCAGCGGTTTGGGCATTCACAAGCTTCATGCCGCGGAGCTCTCATTTGAGCCCGCTGTGCCGAAGCTGGTCATGACGTGTACTAAACCAAAGAAATGCGTCAATTGCAAAGATTCTCATACTTCTTTTTCTCGTTCCTGTTCTACTTGGAAATTTGAGAAAGAAGTGATAGCTGAGAAGGTAAAAAATGGCATTTCATATATCGAAGCAAGACATCTTGTTAAGTCTCGCATTCCTTCTTCAGGAGCCAGCTATGCATCTGTGGTAAATTATATTCATGCCCCAGCTTCCGCCACACACGGGGAGTCTTCGACTGGCGGGTTTGAACTCACGATGTAACACGACCACAAGGAATGCGAGTCCAACACCTTACCAACCATGCTATCCCGGCCTTAACGCAATTCCTTTCTCAATAATAATTTGTTTTTTTAAATTTGTTTTAACATAATTATCAACAACACTTTAATTGTTTCAACTATTTTCAATGTTTTATTAAACAATTAATCGTACGATTTCCTTCCTTTGCTAAAACGAAACAAAACAGATTTTCTTGATTATATTAGCAATTCAAATGGAGAAGATGAAAGTAAAATTCCAGTATCACGAAAGTCAATGTATAATTAGATTAAACGGAAAATTATGTTTTTAATAAAATTGCGACGTCATGGAACTCAACACCATGAGGATGTTCGCTTATAATAATAGAAGTTTATTAAAAAGATACGGTTTTAATATCTGTTACAATGTAATGTTTAAAATTACTTTATTGAGGGAATAATGGTATCAAGTTACGCATCTGAAATAATGGTATCAAGTTACGTATCTTACGTATCTACCATTTTAAATCTATTATGAATCTTAGTGGTTTTGTTGTCTGTAATCTAAAATTTAAAATCTGTTTTCTAATTTTCAATAATAAAGTTTATTCTTAAACACAGAATGGCATTTATTGAGGCACACGGAAACACACATGAGCACAAAGATATTCACGGTTACATCTCTAATCAGATGTTGCGAATCTAAATAACAAAGTCTTAAAAAAAAAAAAACGACTCTTAAGTTCTAGAAAAACTGCGCATGCACCGGTTCCCTTGGTAACTACAGGTGGAAAGGGAAAAAGCCTCTAAAATAAGATAAACAGTGATATTAAACTTTGAAGTAATTTACAATATGATGCTTAATTATTGTTTGTAATTAAAACTTAAATAAAAGGATGTTAAATTTTAAAGACTGAGATCCATTTTTAGCATGATATTGTTTACAAGTTGACATATTGTCTGTGAACCGTGAAATCCAGCTACTTTTACAGAACGGATCATATAACTTATAGCTGCCAAAATTGAATTATAATTACTTTCTTGGATAGTACATCGTCGTTAGTGTGGAGAGGGGGGATGCCAGTTCAGGTGTCGTCCTCGTCATCTGATCGTGGTTCAAAATTACAAGGTCCGTCCAAAAATAGCTCTCCTGTTACTTTAAAACGGGACGTTAATATAACTGAACTAAACTAAACATCGTCGTTAGAAAACTTTTTTAAATTAGTCTTTAACTAACTTTTTAAATTAATTAAATAAATAAATTTAATAGGAATTAGTCAAGTAATAATTTAAAAGAAATTTAATTAAGTAACTTTATATGTATATATATTTATATATATCCTATATATGACCTGCATGAGCGTAGCAGAGATGGAGGAGGGTTCGGATTCTCATGCATTTTTCTCATCTTCAATGACGCGTATGCCAATAGCTTTCGCTTACAATTTTAAACGAGCCATACGATGGGATTTGATTTACGATTTTACAAAATAATTTTTTAAAAAACTGCCAACGAAGCTTGTTTTTTCAGGCACTTTCTTTTAAACTGTAAACTACTATGGCTACCCAAGAATTGACTTAGCATGAAGCAACTTTACATTAGTTTTCATACGCTGTATTGCGTATGTTTGGAGGCCAGGCGATTCCCCGTAGCTTTTATTTACACTTAACAATATTAAATACATATAAATATAAATAATAATTTTTTTATTATTATCTTTACTTCCAATTGAATCACTCATAATACCTGTTCATGATTCCTGTCACACTATCAAATATTAAACAGTATTGTAATTGATTGAAATATAATCTGTTTATTGTATACATGAATTTGTCGAGTACACACCAATCCCAGGACATTCATAGCGCTCGAAAATATGATATTTATTTATCTTCTAAATTCATTTTTCATACACTTTTTAATTAGTCTTGCAACTACATACATAATAAACTGAATTCTTTTTTGGCTTTCAACAATAGGAGAAAAAGCAGGAAAATAAATATTAGAATAAGCAATAAAACCCCGATTTGAATTTTAAGGCAACAATGTTCTATTAAAAATTAGAAATTAAGTAAAAAAAATTGCCAAAATTTGGGGAAAAAATTTCATTGCTATTACATTGATATCATTAAAAAAAGACAATATTTTAAAAATCTCAATAATTACAAAACTGTATTTTCAAACTCTTTGCCAATCATTTGTTCGAATGCATTTTTTGTAAACACACACACACACACACACACACACACACACACACACACACA